>JAQFZH010004713.1:0-11577 GCA_034695485.1 Entomobrya nivalis
CACTGGCCAGGCCACCATGCAAGAAAAAGGATGGAAGTGAGAAAGAAAAGTCATAATCCTATTATTTTCCGTTTGATCTGCGCAATACAACCCATTTATTTTCCTTAACTTTTTTTCCCGATGTACCCAAAAAAAGGATAAAGACGAAAGCTTAAAGTTGTACTTCCGCACTTTCGCTTATTTTTTGCAGAACGCCTTGTCAGGGTTTTTTAGGTTGGTTGATAGGCACATGAGTGAGTATTGTGACTAGACTTCGACATACATAAAAACTATTTATATAGCCGTATACCCACCCAACCAAATGGTTTATGCTGCAGGGATGCATTTTGTGAGGGAAAGGCTATAACTTATTTACCTTGTACTTTTTTACTACCTTTTTCCTCTTCAGCGTCATCAGCATCATGATCATCATGATCATAGTCCAATTTTCCGTATCCTTAGCTCGTCTGTGCACTTCAAATGACCATGTTTGTTGGTTTGAATACCACAGTTGAAAATGTAGAAAGTATAGTTTTGCCTGGAGGAAGGCCACTGTTTAGATGAGAAAAAGGTTGTAGAGTAAAAACCGGCCAACATTCAAGTACTATTTTCAAATTCTTTTTATACTTTGAGCACTAAACTTTGTTCAGACACACATCGGCAGTAGTCCATGCATGCATGAAAACAGGAAGTTGATAAGTAGCGAAAGTTGTATGTGCTTAAAATGTTGACGGTGATGTGATGATGATCGTGATGATGGTGGCACTTAAACTGCCGTTTCATTTTTTATTGCTGTTGTGCAACTGGTTTTGGCTACCAATTTTAAGTTTTTTGAGGGAAAACGGAAAATCGAGTTTTCACGCTTCAGTGGCGCAATAACAATAATAACATCAGTTTGAAAATGGGGAAGCAGACACAGAGATGGATATATTTACTAAGAAAAACATGTACATCATAAAACACAACATAAAGTGGGTTTAAAGTTTTCTCTAACGTTTGTCCATGACCGTAATCTTTGATGGCTGCCATACGATCGCGCGTGTAAACCAGACCAATTTCCTGTCACCGTCAAATGGGTTTATAGAAGAAAGCAACTCTGATATATTATTATATGCGTATTTTTGAGTTCTTTGAAGACGCTTGAATTACACTTTACATTACATGCATGGTATGCAAATGTGATTTGAATAAAAGAAGATGCTTACATTTTACATCTGTTATTGAGGAAAAAAGAGGATTTAAGATGATTTTAAGTACGTGTTGCTGATGTACTTTACTGAGAAAGTATCTATTTATATTTTTGTGCCTTTGAGTCATGTGTGCATTTAATAATGTTTTGTGAGAGTAAAAAAATGACGAGATATCCTGTGATGGGGAAAATGTTTTATGGAGACATAAAAAATGCGCATTCAGTTAGAAAAAAAATCAGGATTAATTCAGCAAGAAAATTTAGTGTGGGAAAACGAGATGGAAAATAGTAAATATGTCATTTTGTGGTAGAAGTGTATTTTTAATACCTAACATGTTTCTTTTGAATGGGGTGTGGTGGTTGTGAGCAATACATAAGGGAGCATAAGTTATATGGTTAGCTTCGACTGACAGCGGAAAATAAAACAAGGGACTAGAGACATGAACTTTTCAAGAGAGAATTGAAGTGTAGTCGACAGAAGAAATAGGAAAAGTCCTTAATTTTTCAACAATGGTAATACACCGAAAAGATATTCATGCATGTTTTAAACATAGATTCATCATGACAGATCGTGTTACAAGGTGATACTGTGAATATACAAACGTAGTGGTAATGAATATATCGTGAAAATATTGAAGAAGTTGTCGAAAAATTGAAATGAAAGCGTACTGGATTGGAACAAATAGAAGGTCAACCTCTTTCAGTCTATCCATGAATACTAATGTAATGAATGATATTTCATCAAAGTCAGTCAGAATACTTATGTATGAAATATTACGAAAAACTAGTCTCTTTTGTCTACTTATGCAGAGAAAATATTTTAGTAAGCGGATTATACGCTTGTACCACTGAAGTGTCAAACTTAAAAGTGTATGGGGATTATAATCGTTCCAGGGATTCGTAGACAGTTAGTTCGCTATACTTTGGCTTCTGTGTTTTTAGTCTGAAGAAATATTGAAGTCAAGGAAGTACGAATTTTATTCAACTTTTCCTTCTTCGTATTTCGTATCATTTACCCATCTTCAGCCAGTCAAGGATTTAGTAGAGCTGGAAATCCAAATTAAAAAATGAGTTGTGTCGAGTGAATCGGAATAGTTTCGAGATTCTTTTTAAGTTTCTTTTACTTTTTATCTAAACATAACAACTTTTGTCATTTATTTATTCAAGCGTATTGTGATGTGACGGGTTTTCCGCTCGCGCTCACTTCACAAGTATGTGTTTGATGCCTATATTGCTTAAAATATCAAACTTAATGGAACTTTTCGCACATATGTTAGGTATGCTTTCCAGTTGAAATAAAAAATATATGTGCAGAATCACGTTTTACCTTTCTCTGATAATATAATCCCTTGCTGTGTTGAAGGAGCAGGAGAAGGTGCTCTGGAAGTGAATAGATTTTCTTGCTATTCGAACGTTCACCTTTCCCAATTCATTTCTCTTAAGTTTTAATGTGGTGACGTCCGTTCCTAACAGCACAGCATTTGCCATTGTTCGTTATTGAGTTTATGGCTAATCGCGTCCGCAGGTTATTTATCGAAGGTAATAGTAAAATAGCATGATTAACAGCTATGTGTGTACTGGCATTCTATAAGTAGGTTTAGAAAGTATGTTTTTTTGCAGACTTTTAGATAAAGGGAAATCCGATTCCGGATGTGGATTGAATACATTTACATCATCACCATTATTTGCTTTGTCAGCACAGGACACTGTTATGTTGGTCGCTACTTGTGTGGTGTAATCCAGATTTCTATGCTGTTCATTACACTAATTAATTCTCTTTAGTTGTTGTATAAAACAGAAGTTCTCAGAAAAGCCATTCGTACCAACAGAGTCATATAAAAGAAATTTCTGTATGTCTTTTGCTTATACAGGGACCGAATTAACAGTCTTCCACTTTTTTGCGAAAGGACAGGTGATTTTGTTAGTTAGAGATTCTTTTCGATTTGACGTGCTAGTCGATACATACGTAAGAACTTGAAAGGACACTGACATTCTATATTTTCAAATTTTCATAATATAAATAATTAAATACGCATTTTACTGAGACAGAATTCAGTTCACATCTCCAAAATTCGCCTATTCTTCAGCGAATCTTTTCAAGTCAGCAAAAATAGTTGACGATTTTCTTTGAGACATGTCACAGTGAGGATTCAACAAATGATATGTAACTGGAATTCCATTGAATCTTATCAAGTGACACGGCTGTCATCGTGTTTCCTTCTTGTCAAATAAGTTAAAACATCAGTAGCAGCCAAGCCAGCAACAACATGAAAATATCTCCTCGCCCGTCTTTCAATTGTTGTTATTGAGGGCACTAAAAGGAACACGATATATGACAATCTCAGAAAAAATCTGTTATGAAAAATAACCTTCATGCATGGAAGATGGAAATGAATTCTGAGGCATGTTTCATAAGATTTTTTAATGTATCCAAATCGAATATCCGACGAGCTCAATCACACGCTTCATAACAGTATGTATTGAAGTCCTTCGTTGTTCGTCGAAAACACTTCTGCAGAATACAACATCTGCTACACACACAAAGTACTAGGTTTTTGGTGGTGGTCTTAAATGGAAAACTGTTGTGTTTATGCAATATGTTTGCATATATATTTCGTCTGTTGCGGTGATCCTAATATTACTTGCACGGAAATTACTGCATTTGTTGTCTACATGTACGCAAACAACAATGGCTGAGAAGACGAATCAAATCAGTGTTTGCCATACCATGACACGGCATGATGACATGTCTGTTTACCTATTACTTTTTATATCCTGTTTCCTGACTAACCAGGAACAATATCCTTTCAATCCCCTTTCAATTTTCTACGCCGCGCACACGGCAGATGAAAAAGATTCTTATAAGTTTACCTCCGCCGTGTTTTCGTCTCCCGCTTTTTTATAATAATCTCCGTTTTCGCTTTCTCCTCATCACTTACTTTCTTCCCACGACTTTACATATAAGCGTTATACCACAATTTTTCTGAGAAAGGATCATAAAATGTGGAGAGGCATCCAAAGGAAAATTTCCAAACAATACAACGACTAAAGTAGTATTGAAAGGAAACGACTTTACTTTAAGATTTATTTGCTATCTATGGAAAAAACTAATTTACTTTTTTTTATAATTTATTATTGTTGTAGTGCGCCTCCTCCTTGAATCCGGCGTCAATCCAGATGTGGCAAATGAAGATGGTCTCACAGCACTACACCAGGTAAGCGAGCACAAAAAATATCTAAAGCTTCCATTTTTACCCTTCAACCTATTCTACCGAAATCATTAGTAAAGCCGTCTGAGCATTTAAGACTTACTTCACAGGAGCACGTCGCCTTTTCTTTAAAAAGTTTATATACACACGCTTATAACATGACCCTATTGACATTGCGCCCATCATATAAATGGGATTTTAACGTTGGATGCATCAAGTCACACATTCAACCAACCAACCTATTAGACACACATGCCATAATGCCATCTCCTCGTAAATCTCAATTCACATTTTTATCCTTTCGTCGAATGGCAGAAAATCGGTACCTGCATCGGAAGAAATCCCCGTCTAGCCCGCCCCAGCTTCTCACTAATTCCCGCATGTCATTTTTATTCATTAATTTTGAGGTCATTATCAAGTGGCACGTGTGTACGTGTTGGAATTATTATGGTAAGCGACATATTCCATTTATAAGCATAAAAAAGAATACACAACGGAATAAAACAATTATATATTTTTTATCATGTGTGAGCATTTCTCAATGGTAAATTCTCATGTCAGCACCAAAAGCTATTATTATACAAGAAGAGGAAATGGGAATATAGTATGTGCAGCTACTTGTGTACATCCATATTTCCCATGCACTTTGCAAGCAATAAAGATTTCTATCTTATTATTTCCTCACAAAGTATATATACAACGACTTGCATGCTTTCATTATCATCATTATGGGCCATTCATTCATCCATTAATTTCTTTCACTCTCTTTCACCACCATACCACCAATGCCGCCTTCGTTGTCATCTCAAACGGCCATTCAAGTATTCCGGGTGTTTTGTGTGTGCTGTAGGGTGTCTAAAATCGTACGTGATCCCGCTGTGCCTTTTACTTTGTTCTTTTTTCCCTGAGCAAACGTACTATACCAAGCGGCATCATAAACGAAGATCAAGTTAATTTTCCCAATGCGCCTCACGTTGTTGTTATCGGTGTGTGTGGTGGTGGTTGGTTTGGTGTTTTGTGTGAATAGTCGTGAGGGTCGTGAGAGGTCGGTGGATTTTGCTTTCACACTTTGCACACTTTGGAAAATGTGAATTGCAGGGTTTTATGCTATATGGTGATATAGTTAATAATCACTAGCAGGCAAACGAACCGTGTATTTAGAACGCAATGTAAACCGCATTTCTCTCATATTTCGTTGCAAGACTCACATTTTATCATAATTATAGCTGTGTGAGTGAGAGGAGCAATGAGCCGTAAATGAAGAATAAAACTTGCACACCATCACCACCATCATCTTCACATTTGCACTCCATACAAGTAAGGTATGTATTATCATGATGATAAGATAGAAACATGAATCATTTTATTTGCTGGTATGCTTTTAACAATATCACTTGAATTTCATCATTAGTACGTTTCCAGCAGGGAGGGCGATAACAACTAGGTGCTTTTATATCTTCGAAAAACTCAGCAATCCGAAAGAACACCGTAATTTTGGGTAACTGGATAGAAATGGTGAAACGGTGGATGATGACGAAAATGAATGGTTGATAGGCTCAATTAATTTTGAAATGACAGGACGGAAGCGGGGAGAAAACCTGCTGCTGCTGTGAAGCGTAGAAAGTAGAGCAAATGTGTAGGCATACATTTATAGACATGCGTCCTGCTGTCAAGACAAGAAGACAAAGCAAAGCTTACTAATAATAGTAATTGAAGAAAAAATGAAGAATGGATATACTATTAGTATTATTTTTATATATATGTATTCAGTTTAATTCATCGACACGCAAGAAAATGAGCAAAGTCTCAAAACAAAAGACAGTGTCTGGTAGGGCGATGATAATGATGACATGACAGCAACAGTGACATAAGAAGTGTTGAGAAAGGAAAAGGCTTGTGTTTATAATGATGGAAGGTGAAAGGGGACAGATACACAGAAACGTGAATATTTAATGATAGGGGAGGTATGTAAATATAACGCTAACATTTTGTACAAAAAGCAAACATAATTTTGTAACGAGCAAAAATGGCGTCTTAAACGAATATACATAAAAGTAAAAATAGAATAAAATACTAACAGTTTTTGCTGTCAATAATATGTTTACAAAAGTCACAAGTAATTAATTACATTCTTGTTGTATAACACAGCGGGATAAGGCAGCTGCACATAGTTGTAGCACAGCAGTAGCTCCCCAAAGGAAATGATGTACGTGTTGACGTTCTTTGATTTCCGTTTTGAGACCAGTGCTACCACTCCAGAAGGAAATAGAAAATAGGGGTCAATTTGGTGAAATGTGGTGTTATTTTTAAATGTATCAAGGCAGCAGTGATAATGATTATGTGAGGTGTAAAGTAATTTTTGTGGTGTAAACTAAAAATACGCTTTGACTCTATATCAACTTATGATTATTATGTAGCGAATGCTTTTGAAACCCAAATAAACACAGTAAAATACTTTTGGTGTGTAGAGGAAACCTAAGACTTGGCTTGCCTTGACTTGCCTGCTGAAAAAACTCAATTGATCAATTATTCATGCCATGTAGCACGATTTTAACATGTTCTATAACTCAGTCAGTTTATCTTTACTGCCTACTTTGGGAATTGATTACAAACTCATACAACTACCATTTCCCTATACCTGTTTGGAATTCTTAATTACAAAACTGTTCCACAACTACAAAATACTACTAGATAAATACAAGCGCAGTCTACACCACCACGTACATTGCATGACATGGAACGTTCCCGTTGCTTTCTTCAATGATGCAAGTGAAATATATGGCAGGGAAAATGAAAGGCGATAATTTCATCTTGTCTTGTTTAAGGACGGACGAGGTCGAGCACGTTCGTACATTCGTTTTCACTGGCAGATGTACACAATGTATGTAGGCTAGTTATTATTTCTCTTTTGTGTAAATAAACCAAAAAAAACACTACCTACCTACAGCTATCTGTTTTGTATCTTGCATCTCCCATAATATCTATCCATCCTCCTGACGCTGTAAACATTACACAATTTTATGAGTTTTCCTCGAAATGTGTACTGCGTGTATTTATTTCGTTCTCTCTGCCTCTGGATTAAACGAATCTTGGGACAAGAAAAAAGGCCACACACCACAACGTACTACAAACATAGAGAAAGGCGTAAAGAGAAAGTGAAGCTAGTAAACTTATGTACTTGTAGTAAAAAGGATAAAAAATAAATGAAATTGCTGCGTGACTAACTTGACTAGTACCAGAGGCTGTTTTTGCTTCCTCATCCCATTTTACTTCATTTTTATTTGTTTCTCAACTTAGGTTACTGCTGCTAATTTTGTGTATGGACCTCTAAGGCCCCGCTCTAGTTAAAAAATCTAATAATAAAAATGATAATACAAGGGCAGTAGTCTCACTTGTGTGAATAGCGTGTTAACTAACTACAGAAAATGCTCTACATAAAAGCTTGGGGATGTTCAAAATGGAGGCAGGCCGTCATTTTTCATTTGATTTTCGTGAACTTGTGCCAAACAAACTTACTAGACACTAGTCATGACCAGGTCAAATCGCCGTAATATTTTATCCTAATAAATAATTTATAGGTCAACTTTATAATCTTCTATATTGCAAATACCTAATTTTATTTTCTGTTTGTGTTTTTCATTTTATTCATCCCTCGTCCAAAAATGAATACATCTCATCTCAACTCAAGTTCATTTTATTACATTGCATGTCTAGTCCTCACAGTCAAGTCATGTCTTTTCGTTCTTGTTCACTCAAACATGTGCCTATTTTTTACCAGTGTCTGACAGACAACATATCATACTACTTTTTGAAGTAGAAAGAACTACAATTTTCTAAAACGAAATGGAAAAAAAATAATAATCATTTTGATCATAAAGAGTGGATATAGTTGTTATGTTTTCTAGTCATGCTTCTCTGCCCCTGTCTCCTTTTATTGTCTGTCTGATTTGCTAGCACTGTCTAAAAAAACGGTGAACGCGCTGAGAAACAACTTCAGCCAACAAGGAGTACGTAGTATGTACTGGTCAACAAACCACTTCAGCTACCACCAGAAAATGACCACTATATATCCACTTATTCTGCTACTGTACATTTTCTTGTTCAATAAACATGGGAAAATGGACGACACGACGGGTATATTGAAAAGTAATCATAAATTTTCCATTTTCTATTAGAGCGCACAGATAATAAACAGTAATTTTACTGTGCTTTGGCTGCGATATTTATGTGAAGAGATAAACTCTAGAGAGATTGGAGCTAGATGGATGAATAGTTACAATATTTTGGCGATGGTGGGAGCAGTAGCGGTTTATGGGTTTTTGCGGCTCATTCATTTTCCTCCCAAAAGCTTAAATCATTTTTCAGGGAAAGCATGTTAGCGAAAGTAGAACACTTTCTTTATACGCACTTGATGCTTTACTAAATACTGAGATCCTTACCAAACTAAACCACCAAAGCAAAATTCATTTTTAAAATCATTTTCCCTCGTTTATTACCCCAAATTCCAAAATCGTGCTTTCTTCTTTATGACTTTGTTGGGGATATGCTTATAACTTTCGAAAAATCTCTTTAAATCTGACATTACCAAGAAAAGTAATGAATTGAAAGAGATGAGTTATTATTATGGGTAATCTGGAACACCGCAGTGTGCAGTGGAAGGCTTGTGCTGTGTAGTAGTTCAACTTTCTCTTTTCCGCCTCGTTATTTCCGTTTTTCTCTATTTTTCTACTGGGAATAAAGCTAAAGGGGAGCAGTATAACCTCTCAAGTTTCACTTATCTGATGTGAATGACATGTATTTACTCCAGAGTATTTTATTCCCTTTTATTGTCCTCTAAGAAATAAAAGGGGCAAGTTGAAAATCGATATTTTATGCAAAAAATATCTCTTTATATTCTACTTGATTGCTGAAGAAATCTCTAAAGCATTATTTCCTTGTAAGTAAACTATGTATTGAAAGCAAATAAGAAGAAAAACTCTAGAATACCCTTGCTTCCAAAAAGTATTTGGGTTGCATCAACAAAAAACATGTATGCATTGAAATTATTATCGAGGATTTTCATTTCGCTTCCTTGTTTTTTTTGGAGTGTGTATATTTGTGTGGGACGACGAACCCCCTTCTCCTTGTTAGTCTTTTCCATGCAAAGAAACCAAATCACCTTTACTGCGATATTCTCAGAAGTAGCAGTACCACCACGCCACCACTAGTGCAGCTGGATATGATGATCTGATCAACTAATATTGGATTCGACACTGGATAGGATTTACCAAATAAAATTGGAAATCCAGTGATCCAGTTTTTTATCCTCAACTGCAGAGGTACTCAGCACCAAACCAGCAACAACATCCTGTTTTGTGCTCTCGTCCCCACAGATAAGTTAGATCCTGGTCGTGATGATGTCGTCGTAAGTGTGAGGACACCGAAACCGAAAGGGAATCACTAAACAATTTCTTTTTTTCTCTGTGTCCTTGCTGCAATACGCCTACCCGGGCCAAAGCGTCAAGTAAAATCAAGTCAGGTTCGTCAGTAGTGGCATTAGGCTCACATGCCACACTCTCGACATAATGATGATGATCACCACCGTGAAGTGTACAAAGTCAAATATGTACAGAGATAAAATTGAGAGAAAAAGGATGAAAAGTTCATTTTGGCAGAAAGTTAGTTTTTGTACCTATCAAATGTATCTATAGTATGTGCCTACATAACATGACGCTAAAGAGACGGAGATGCAATTTGGTTTTCGGTAATTCTAAAATAAATCCTTTTTGCATAAATAGCTTGGTACACGTTGCTTTTGGAGCATCATCAATATCAATCCTTTTTTCCTTGGTTCTCGTGTCGTGTGGTGCATAAAATGGTGAAAGTACGGCAGCGTAGTCACCGCCGTCCACCATCACTAAGAGCCATGCTTATTGTAAGCATGGACGGTGTGTGTACTTTGACTATGTCATGGACGTTTACCTACTTGATAGTCACAAAGTCACAAATGTCTATTCAAGCTTGTTTAACGTTCCACTCTGCACATTTAACTTTGTTGTGATTTTATCGGCATAGGCGGAGTAGAAGTAAAATAGAATAGTAAAATAGTTTGAAATTCATTTTACTTGAATGCATATTTTTTGTAGACTTTTCCGATATCTTTGGCAGCTGTTTATTATTGGAGAGCTAACGATCGGAAAGTTTTTTTAGTCGGTGGATCAAACTAAAATTGGTCTAGTAAAATAAATTGATTGAGCAAGTACATGACATGAGTACAAAGGAACTTAACTAACATGGAAAGAAACTGCTTAGAAGGAAGAAAGGGTTAACGGCTCTGTAAGACGCGGCTCTAAGTACAACTGAAATCGTGACATAAACATAATACTTAAGACTGGAACTAATAATGTAAATACTACAGATGTAGAAAAGGAAAAGTCTCATGATCATCACTTCTAAATAGCGTAATTGTACGTTGGATGGATTCCAAGAGAAAATGTCGAATTGTCTGCTTGGTCGTGGACTCAAAACTAAATATTGGTTTTTGGAAAGCTTATACATTCTCGTGACGCTGATGTTGATGATGATGATGACGGATGACAATGCGAAAAGCGGATCAATTTCCTTTGAAGAATCCAATCAATCCTGGAAAAATAACAGCTGGATACAGAGGAACATAGAATTGATATGCAAAATGCAAATACGTTTATCTTGAACGTAAATAGGCTGCTGTTTGTTCAGCTTGTGGATTGTAGGTAGTTCCAAATAACAGGGAGCCTTGAAACGAAGAACTGCGAGACATTCTCAATTTAAAGAAGTCAAATTACCAGAAATCTAAGAAAACTAATCCTCTGGGAAAAAAGGAAGAAATCTACTGCGAAATTGGGGAGCGTCTTTTTGTGATTGTCTCGTGTTTCGTTTAAATCTTACTTCAATTCAGCAAAGTCGCTTCGCTGAGTGAGTTTAAAAGGTAAAAAGGAACTGGGTTCTATTTCTAGAAACTCCAGCAGGAATACAGTCATTCAGAAAATTTAAATGCACATACCCATGTACCTAAATATTTGTACACGTTCCGTTGCTCTACATTTTATATTTGATTTACTAGAATTTCGTCTCATTGTCAAGTCAATCTGAGTATCAGGTTTCTATTATTGAAACAATTTGACTAGATAAAAGAGCAAATACGGAAGCTATCTAATATGTTGTCAATCAGACGGAAATAAG
>JAQFZH010004714.1:0-11576 GCA_034695485.1 Entomobrya nivalis
TTTTATATATATTCTTTCATTTCTTTCAAACTTACAGACTCTTTGCCATTAGCACATCGTATCTTTTTGTCATCTCGATATGCTTTTGTTTCAAATGTTAGGGAAATTGTTACGCATATATTTACCAGGCTTGATAAAAGTAGCCAAACGCAGGCCTGAATAAAACAATCAAAATGATGATGAGACGAAGTAACTTTAAAATGTGCGTAATAAACAGCAATACAATTTAATTCATATTATGTACATATATCATTGGTGCGGGTCCCGTTTTTTTCAAGCAAGTCCAAATCCCAACAACGCTAGCTACAACATCACTGAACATAAGGACGTAAATGCTAATTGTTGGACCGGAAAAGTGACCGTCTATAGAGATATCCTGATTGAGTACGGTATAATGTACCAATACGGACACGTAAATTATAATCCCTACCTAAAACTCAACAACAAAAGAATTTCTTTGATTACTTGTAATGAAAATGCCAATGCGTCAAAAATTTATATGTATCTTTCCAAATATCGTCTTACAATTAGAATGCAGAATGCTGTGGTACAGATAATCTTATTTTTTCTTGTAACTTCAACAGGACGACGGGCAGCATTCAAATATTCTTCAACGTCTATTTCAACGTCCCCTGCTCCAGCATCATCGTCGTAATCATAATCATCGCCTGTATTGCTAACATGTTGCGCCTCGTGTGAACCACCTGAAGGAAGCTCTTTGTTAGGCATAATTAATTAATTAGATCAAATGCCCATTCCGGTTAAACTTGTAAAAACAGAAACTGAGTTAGCAATGCTCCTACAGAGCACCATACTCAAAGCTTTCAAGATGGCGTTCCGGAACAATCTGTGGACGTATCAAACTATATTATTTTTTACTAACAGCTTTTTATATGCTATCTGCCTCACTCGTAAATATCATCATCCACATTACCGCACAATGCTAAGCAACATTGATAAGTGAAGTCGTTCTTTGGGGTCTGGGTCTTCAAAGGAATTTCTGACCAACGAGGCGACCAAGCCAAGACTGAAGAATAAACTCTGATTTTTTCACAGAACTCCGCCCGTTGAAACTTCTGCAATCCCCATTCTTCCTTATCATCAGATCATCATGATTACGTGTAAAAAGCCCCTGTTTATAGTGCCACCTTGTCCACATCCGGGAGATGACTGCCTTCGGCCTCATAGGAGATCCCGTGAATTCGATCCGCATAATCCTCCCGTGCCACGAATGAAGCCAGATCCCCGTCCTCCTTTACCTTGCATTACTAATGGGTGTTGCGCATGTAAACCAGGTCCTTTACCAAAGAGGCCGATGATGGCAAATTTAAAGCTCCGGCAGCTAGCTGACTGCTACGGTTGTCGACTCTCACAAGAATGTCACAACCGTCGTAAATCGTACTACCAGCGCTGGCAAACATTTATGGATAAGATGGAACCTATGCCAAATACCGACTATACAGTTTATTGTTGTGATAATTACGTGGACTTGGGGGTTAATAACGACTTTTACAAGCATGATAGAAACTTAGACCTCCGAAAAGGTAACTGAACTATTTTTAGCAAATAAATTAATGAACGAATTTGAAACGTATAGTTCATCCAGGATTACGTAGAGAAACGGCGGTGGCTAAGCATCATATACCATCAGTCATACAATGTATGGTGGTATATGATGCTTGCTTAGCCGCCGCCGTTTCTTTACGTAATCCTGGATAAAGTATACATGAATCTGATTTTCAATGTCACAGGCCCTAGAACCGCCGCCCTGGAAAACTTTCTATTTATCAGAAATGTTTCTGAAGCTCATGAAGAAATACAACGGCCATACAGCGAGTGTGCTCCATATCAGTGTTGGAATAAATATGTTGCCGTTCCGCATGAAGATCCCATTGGATTAAAAATTGTAAGTATGGTAGTATGTAATTTGCAAACGCTGACATTTTGGACGAACTGAGATTTCTTACTTTTTCTTGTGCTTATTTAGGAAAAGAGTTTGCGCTTGCGGTTTGAGCCCACGATAAGCCGCTGGCATGAACTGGAATTACGACCAGAATATGAAGGTTTCGTTCCAGGAGCGACAATTTATAAATCTCGTTTAAGGCCGTTTTATAAGGACACAAGCTTTTCCACGCCGATTGATGTTGCCACACATTTCCCAACTGGAAACTTGAGCCCATTTAAAGAACTGAGAGATCTAAAGAAAAACATGTAATGTTGGGTTATATTTTTTGTCCAATTTTTAATACCAAGTTTTCATAGTTAATTTCAGGCATTCCAAAATTATACAAAGTAACTAGCTGACTACATTCAAGAATCTAAAATCACAAGTGTAATCTTTCAGTCAATGTTGTGACTTAAACAACAGTAAAAGCTATTCATAAAAATATGTATGTATACATGTTTTCATTTAATTTGTTCCATACTTGCATTTCAGTCTTTAAATTTACTCTTCGCTACAATCGTTATATTTATCTATGTAATTTACAATAAAATGCAGGTAACTGTTTCAAATGTGAGTTATGAGTAACCACAAAACCGACACATGATGCATGAACAAGATCATAACAAAATGGGTCGTTACATCGTATCCAGAATGGCTTTGTTGAAGAATTATCCACCCCCGTTCTTCCATGCGAGGTTAGGGTAAATTTCTCGCAACTGTTTGAACAAATTGAACAAATGGGTTCAGTATTCGTAGACGAGTTCTTCATTTCCCTTGACACAGTGACAGTCATCTCAGGTGGCGAATTCTGCGAATAATTGTTCGGGTATACCATCAGTTCGGATATATCGCCAACTTCTTCTGGAGGAGAAAAACCGGGACTGGAAGCACAACTAGTTACAATGCTATTTTCATCCATGATTACTTCACCGACTGTTTCTTGCTCGTTGTCTTCAGGAATCAATACGGAGGGGTTATCAGGATTATCGGCTTCTGACTGGACCGGCTTATTTTCCAAAAGGCTGAAGGTAGCCCCGCAAATAGGATTTGGAAAGTCCGTGCCATTTGCCACAGCTGTCAAAGAAATATCTTGTAAAGGGCACATTGAAGATCCTGGCGAAGATGGTACTGAACGAAAATTACTGAAGAAGTTATTTGGAAGGATGAACGTCACTGGAGTTGGTGATGAATTTTGTACCGGCACTGACACTTTTTGAGGAGCCGGAGCTAGATTGAAGGTTGCGTGTTTTAAATGATTTCGATGAGCTGCTATAGTACGACTTGCGCTCTGATAATTGTCCTCTGTGATTGCACAACCCTCATAGTCCAGCAAAATTTTAATTGATGCTCCTGTACGCTGCTCTAGGACAAGTTTCTGTGAAACAAATAAATGGCTTACTATTAGACCTGTGACTAAACTTATAAACTATAGTGAGCCAGTTAATTTAGAATAAGTTCCAGACATAAAAATCTTTCAGCTTACACTAAAGAATAAGCTTTTAACCAATCTTCCTAATGTCTGATCTCTATCCCATCGTATTTTGATGTAATCGTATTTGTATCCTCGTTTTTGTGGTCTTTTGATGTCAGTATCTTCCTCATATTCTGTAGTACTTTCCCCTCCTTCGTACTGATGATCCCGTACAGTAGATCTGGAAGATAAAGTAGTTTTGCATCTGTTAGAAATCAGAATTTAAGAAAACTACTTGTGCTTGAATTTTTTTATTTGCTGGTTAACATACGATTGAACGTTTTGAGTCAACATTGTCGCAGCGTAACGATGATCTTCCATTTCATAACTTTTTGAATCATTGGTCGTCGAAGATGCCTTAGCATCATCTTCCCGCAGAGGTCCCCGGGTTAAATTTACAGTCTTCCCGTCGCAGTCATAATTTTTTCCTTCAAATGAAATTGAGACATTATTCTCACATCCGGTACGGCATTTGATGCGATAGAGCTATAAAACCGAATCAAATAATATACAGATAAAATAGAATTGTAAAGATATAAAGATACGAAATATATCCATAAAAAATAAGCCGAATTCTACTACACGTAAATTACTCTGCTTACATGGCTTATTAGTTTCTTGTAATATAGTTCAAAATAGCCCTTCCTCTTCTGAAAATCTTGAATAAAATCCTTCCTTCTGCAATTAGACCTCCGAGATTTTTTAGCTGGTGGACGACTTGATTTCTCATCTGAACCAGTATATTCTTCGATTTCCTCCCTTTCATCTATACTGCTGGTGGCAGCGATTTCCACAACTGTAGTGTCGGTATCCCCATTCAGGCCAGTCCAAACATTTTCCAGTTTCATTGAATTACCATTGCCATTAACCGACACTGAAGGAACTGGGTAGTCCAAGCCATCCAAATTTACATCACCCATCATTCCAACAGGAAATGAAATGGAAGAAGAAACATCTGTGCCCAGCTCTAAAGTTTCTGACGATGTGATTTCAAAAAGGTCAGTAATCACTGGCTCTGTACTGGATGAAATTACTGAGGCGCAATAACTATGCTCGGCTAAAGATGCCATTAAATTGTTGTAAGTGCTGGAGGGAGACGATGGATCATCTTCGTCTGGATTTAGAGAACTTACAGTAATATCGTCACTCATTTTGGCATCTACAAAGTTGGGTACACTAATAATATATGTCACAAGTTGACATAAGATAAGTCAGGATGATAATCAAGACGGCGTACAAGCTTGATAAGCTGTCAATGACAAAAATGATGGTAAAAATGCGGATTGTAAACGAAAAAGCACACACGTTAGTACATTTACTTTACATGCACTACTGCGTGCTGTTGTGTGTGTGCTTGTTTGCCTTTTCTGCTCTGCTGTCAGCTGAGGCTGGGCAGCACAAAACAAAGCGTAATTTTCAATCTACATAAAAAGTCGTTTTGTAGTAACTTTGTCACATAAACGTTGCATTTTTAGGGATTGCGTCTTTTTTAAGTTCTGCCACGGCATAATATACATATGTAATATGTATTATGCCGTGGTTCTGCATTGACATAATTAAAAATTACATAGCACATAATACAACATTGTATTTTATAATTAAAGTATTAAATTTTAATGGTATATTGAATCCGATAAGTTTTCAATTTTGTTCCGTATATCCGAAAGCATGCGAAATTGAGTGGATAAATCGGCAACTCCACTACTTTTGAAAATTTGCGACTTATACTATACATATTTACTAAATGGTGAGGTGAACGCTAAATGAGTAGACATTTACACAAGTTTATATTTTTTTAAAGTACACTTTATTTTAATAAAGTAATGCAGCAGGTAAACAAAAAAAGTATTTAATTTAAATGTTCATATTTTTCTGCGTATGTGCATACTTTCTCCAGTGCCCTGATTAACCCTTCCAACTGGCTCTTTCTTCCCGACTGAGTCTTGGGGACAAGAGGGAAATATTTCACGTTTTGGAACAATTGTGGTGACTGTATCACAGCCATCTCCAGTCTTCACAGATTCCTTACCTTTTGTCCTTTTATCCAAAGATTCTCGTTCACATCCAGAACCATTTCCCTTAATTGTTGTTCCAGTGTACGTTCCATCTTCAGAATCTCGAGTGTAGTCAGTATAATCAGTATAGGCAGAACTTCCACTTTGATATGTGGCCCTTGTACATTCTGAATCTTGTCTAGCGGCAGTTCCCCTCATTGTAGTCCCAGTGAAAGTTCTATCCTTTGAATTTCGTTTATATGCAGTAAAGTCATAGCTCGTTTTCCTGGAGCCCTTTGCTCTTGTGCATCCTGTATCTTGACCAGCAACAGTTCCCTTAATTGTAGTTCCAGTGTAGGTTCCATCCTCAGAATTTCGTTTGTACTCATTAAAGCCGTAAGTCATTTTACTTTGCTTTGGGGGCATTGTACAGCCTGTATCTTTACCAGCACCAGTTCCCCTAATTGTGGTTCCAGTGTAAGTTCCATCCTCAGAATTTCGTTTGTACTCATTAAAGCCATAAGTCATTTTACTTTGCTCAGGGGGCCTTGTACAGCCTGTATCTGGAACAGTTCCCTTAATTGTAGTCCCTGTAAAAGTTCCATCCTCGGAGTTTCGTTTATATTCAGTAAAGCCATTGGTAATTTTACTTGGCTCCGTTTCTCTTATACATTCCGATCCATAGGTAATTTTAATTGGCTCCGTTTCTCTTGTGCATTCCGAAGCATACGTCATTTTACTTGGTTCCGTTTCTCTGCATTCCGAAGCATATATAATTTTACTTGGCTCTTTTGCTCTTCCACGTCCTGAATCCCGACCCTTTATTGTAGTTCCAGTGTAGGTTCCATCCTCAGAATTTCTATTATACTCATTAAAGCCATAACCCATTTTACTTTCCTTTGGAGGCTTTTTATAGGTTCCTACATGGCCAGCGCCAGTTCCCATAATTGTAGTTCCAGTAAAAGTTCCATCCTCAGATTTTCGATTGTAGTCATTAAACCCATAGCTCATTTCACTTGGCTTTGTTGCCCTTCCAAAGACTGGATCATTTCCGGCTTTAGATGCCTTTGAATTACCATCACCAACATTCCGTCCCCCAAAAGCCGAACCATTCATTTTACTTTTATCTCCTCCAGTTAAAGTACTATTGTTATTGCTGTCACTTAAAGGAAGAATTTTACCGGAGCTATTGTAGCCTTCTTTATCTTTAGCATAAGTACCACTATTTGATGTGTATGGTGCCTGTGATACTCTTCTGGTTCCTCCTCCCTCCATTGTCGCCGGATCCTTACAACAGCACCATTGACATTCACAAAATGCTCGTCTTAATGGTCGAAAAAGCATTACAAGTACAACAAGTCGGAGAAACACGAGCCAATATGTTCCCCAAAAAAAAGTTTGAACTTCGCGAAGACCTTTACATTCTGGCTAGCAAGGTTTAACAACAAATTAACTTTTGATCGTGGCTATTGTTAGTATTGTTTAATAAAAAAAATTAAAATGTCCAGTTCATTTTTTTACCAAACACTGGCCATAATCACATTTGCATGTTCCCAAGCTTAAAGTTCCATCAGGGTCTGTATTGACTGCCATGATCATTTCAATATCAACGCAATGTTTTCCGTAATAAAAGGTGTTTTTACCACAAGTCCTTGGGTATTCCCCTGTCCACACCCATAGCCATATGAAGATCCCATGTAACAGATTTAGAATAAGTATAATTATCGCCTTTAAAATGTAAGAAGTAAAAGAAGCATTAAAACTCTGTGCAAACCCGGTAATTTTTTAAGCATTTTGTATCAATATTTTATAAAAAAAAAATTATTCACAATCCAGAATATCCTAGAATTATATGGTTTAACATAATCCTGTCGAGAAATCAAAATCAGGATTCCAACACAGATGTCAATGACAAATGTAATGTATAAAATAGTTACTGCCAGGCCCAAACCAAATACACTGACGGAATCGGACATGACGGGATCCCATTCGAGATTATATAGATAGTAGATTAGAAAGAATCCTGCCACAATCTGAAAATAATCAAATATAACTTATAGTGCGCTCTAGCTTTATTGCGTTAAAATTATTTAAAAATAAAGTTTGAAAAAGAAACTGATCTGATTTCATCAATAACTGATTTTGACTTTTTTGAAATCAGTGCTGTGTTAAGTCACGTATAACGTGTACAAACAATTTCAACATTTTCGCTTCTAAATAGTCATGTTTTATGTTAAAATTTTAAAAACAATCGTTTCATTGCTAAATATTTCTGCACGAAAAACGAACCATCAATAGCCAAATCGTGAAGAGTATGACACAGTTCTGGATTTTGTCTTGTTCAGCACGAGTATTAGGCCTTCCTGGGTAATCATTATCTGCATTGTCGTAAGAATAGCGAGAAGGGCCTTGTGATGATGATCTTCTACCACCTCCATTGCTATTTCTATTTGCGTTTTGGTTTACTTCATCATCTCCTGGTGACATTGCTGTTTCTCGCTGACCAGGTGATGAGGATGTCCGCATAATGAACTCAAATCAGTGAGTATATTATGTGTATTGTGTTTTTTTGAATCTATTATTAGGTGCCCATGGACTAACAAAATGAGAGGGGGCCAGAGATCAAGACCACCGAAAGGGAAAACTGGTTGTACTTGTCTCTTGTCTTTGTGGTACGTTCACTGTTGCGAGAATTGGTTTAGTTTGGGCTAGCTTTTACCTCTTCATTGAGTTTGGTTTCCCATCATTGTATTTTCATAGACCACAATAAAACCACCAATAAACACTTTTCAGTTTAGTTCACATGTAGTAAAATGCAAAATGTAAGCTAATCAATAAAAATGGTAATCCTTATGACCTTATGATGAAACCAATAACGTTTTTCAAAAGTGTAAGTTTTCCCTTTTATGCCATAAGCTATCGAAATATTCTTATTTATCCTATGGAGATTTCAAACATATCAGTAGACCAGCGCAGCGGTATGCTGTAGCATTTGAGGATGAAGATGAAAATCTAGATTTCAGACATACATAGAATATCTAGTTAACTGACCTGACGTTGCGTTCGTTGCGTATTTGTTAGTCATGATTTTTTGTGGCTTAACAGCAGTCATCGTAAGTGGTCAATCATGAAAAATACATAAATAAGAAATGGGGTACACTTTAATCTATTTCCGCATTAAAATATAGCAAAATACATTTTTGTGATTATTTCATCACATGAACCAAATGAATCTTTGATGTACAAATCATGTTTCTATTTTAAAACGTTCCAATGTTACATTTAAACTCGTAAAAATCAAAGCATGATAATTACTTTAGGTCACATTGAAGGGTTAACTTTAATTGTTTTCATCATTTTCTTGCACGTTTTGTAGTAAATTCTCAAAATCGTACACTTTTTAGATAAAACAGGTAAAAACCAGTTGTATACAAGTGCGTTTATGACGAGAGCAATTATCGATATTTACGATTTCATAAGACGTAAACATACTAATTGACTTCAGGGCTTTAGCCTGAAGTATTTACAATTTAAATGCTGTATAATTTCTAGCTGTTGCACAACTTGTTACAATTGCTCCATAAAATTGCAGTTTTAAAATTGTGATTTGAAGGCAACGCCAATACTAATTGCTCATTTCTGCAAAGGTAAGAAATCTTGTAAACTCGGATTAATAATAATTATAATTAACCTGCAATTATATTTATGTTCTTTGAGCAACTAAATCAGATGTAAGCCGTGTCAAAAGTAAAAGACAAAATGTGTACATAGGTAAGTAATTATTGTAATGAGCAACGTAGAGAGATGATTGTTGTAGCTATTCTACTTGAATAATTCAGCGTTTTCAGCAGTGACAAGTTAATTCTTGTCAATAAAACCTTTTATGAATAGAATATAGAGCAAAATAACTGCCACACACGCATATTGCTCTTTACTATTTAAATGTTTTATGAGAGGTAAAAAAATAAATATTCGTTACAAAATATTGGGTACTTGTGAAAACTACGAGTAAAAAAACAAAATCATTAGCTGCGTGAGTGACAACGGAAATGGAGACATTTAAGTATATTAGTTAATAAAACGATTTAAAACTTTACTCACGCTGGTTCTCACAGCGCTTTGTCACTTTTAATGCGTGAGTACTGATTGCACAAAGGAGGTAAAATAAGACATTTTTAGTACATGTTGATGTCAGTGCAGTGTCAGTGTGGCTTAAAATGTGTCATTGAATTGTACAGCAAATTGGGTGGAGATATAATATATATTATCGACCCTCCGATTTGAAAGCATTATTTATAAAACTTGTGTAAAGCTTTGTAAAGAAAACTTAAGAGAGCGAGGACCTTGAGGATAAATATGATACAATTAAAATGGGGAAAAGACCTCGTGTGGTCCCAAAATTAAGTTGATTTGATTACGATTTAATATTTTGAACTCTTCACTCTTTATTAGATTGAATTAAAAAAAATATATCACATGTATCTTAAAACTTAAATTTAAATCCAAATTATAATATAAACTACTGTGTTAAATGGGAGTATGCAAGACGGGGAAAACCTTGACACTGTCTCAGTTCCTCTATGATATTTATGTATAAACTCATAAAATAATATAAACCGTTGTAATATTTACATATGATGAAAGAAGTTTATGATGGCCCTTCATAAAAGTTCATAAATATGCAAAACTGCTTTCTTGTTCACACTCACACCAACTCCTTCATTCTAATTGATTCTAATAAATACCTACCACTCTTACCGTATTTAATTTAAACTGTATGTACTACTTTACTTTCATATAATATGCGTAACATCTACACATTTAACCTTGGTTAAGTCCTTGCTCGTTTATATTAGTGCAGAATAAAAAAATCCTAAATTGGAAAGTAGGAAATTGTCATCATGATATCACGAAGCTTGTTTTGATAACGTAACAGAAAATCCATGTTACACGCATTATATTATCCAAAAGGAAATTATAAGCTTATAAAATAAAGTGTGATGATGTAAACTAAATTGAGCTTGGAAGGAAGGGTTAAATAATGAGCGACTTGTATGTAAAATGCTTCATAATAATGTGTGATTACTGTCAACTTAAACATACCACAAGCCATTCATTAGGGCCAGGTCAACCCTCCGACCACAAAATGGCAGTATCAAAAAATATATATTTATCAAAATATATTTGCTTGTTTTTTTATCATTTTATTTAATGCTTTCTTTAACTTCAAAACTGCTAACACTTTAAACATTATAATTACTCTCTTTTTTTTGTTGACACACTAGTAATCCTTATTATGTGACTTTGAGTTCCTTGCCAATAAAGTTGACGATCTTACAAGAAAAGGTAATTGGGAGCTTTCAATGGTGACCTGTCTTTGAATCTGAAGTCTCTTCACCATCATCATCTTGCGTGTACCTCTCTCTATTACTGAATTATCATTGTTATATATAAATTATATAGTAAATTTACCAAAAATAGCATAATATACAATATATTTAAATGAAAAAAGGACCTCACCTTTCAAAAAACGGGAAATTAGTTCATGTTATGTTCGTTCTTCATTGAGACTGTTACAATAACTCTGATTTTTTTTCGAAAGTAGTTTTTATAAAAAACACAAAAGTGTCGTGTAAGATAAAATATTTAAAGTGGTAAATATCACAACAACTTTGATAAAAGAGTAGTCCAAACCCAACCCCTATCATAATAATAATATTAGCTGTGTTTTTTCTTGGCATTTTGATGTCAAAATCTGATCTGACTTTACCCGTCACGACTTTTCCATTTTCTAGCATTTTGATATTTGTGCTTGAGCCATTTTATAATTTGAATTTAATAATGGTAAAAATGATTATATAACACCAAGTCACGTATTCTTTTCCATTGTTTAACTTTATTCACAATGAATTAATTCAGTTGAGATCAGCCCCAAAATATTGTATTTTTTGCAATTAGTAGTGAAATAAGTAAGTATAAAGTTATATATGTGCCCTACAATGATTACTAAATTACTACACGTCATGTAATTTATGTTGTTGTTGTATTCACCTATCGCCTATCTAATTACTCTTTTTCACAGTAAAAATCACAGGCTCTTCTATCAAAATGTTTTATCAAATGTGCAATTAGTAAATTATGAATTGAAGTATAGTATATACCTAGT
>JAQFZH010004715.1:0-11575 GCA_034695485.1 Entomobrya nivalis
AGAGAAAAGAGAGGGAGTCAAAAAAAAAGAGAGAAGGGAATCGTGTAAAGAGAGAAGAAGGAAAGCCTCCGGCTTTTCCCCGTTGATCAGAAGAGCAAACATCATCTTAGTATTATCACGCGCAGATTAGAAGGACCATCGGGATGCCCGATGAGCAATTAACTAATTTGATTTCAACCTTCCAATTACGGACAAAAACCCAAGCTTATATACACACACAGACATACATAGAGAGCAGTCATGATATAAAAGCTGCAAGCCTTACATCACGTAAAACGTATAATACCTTTTCCTTCTTCTTTGTGAACATTTTATGTACATTCATTCCGTTCCATTCATTCCTATAATCATCATTGCTCCAAGCCAAAAACTCTAGTCTTTTCTCTTTGCATGGTAGACCTAGTCGTATCAATTATATAAAGCCTAGTGGAAAGTATATGAGGTATATGTACATACATTCTCGTAATATATTTCTCTTTCTCTCTGTGAAATGGTTAACTGACTGGAATTATTGGGAAAATGTACGTAAAGTTGGAAAAGTTATCTTTGAAAATGTGTAAGCATTTTATAAACCATTGATTACGACGAATGTATGAACATACGTCTAAAAAAATATGTTTCCAAAGTCATTTTAAAGGATAATAAGTATAAAAGGATTTCTATCTATTTTTAGACCTTTTATCATCTTGCTTGTGCCTCTCTAGAACTGACTGTTATGTAATGCTACCCTTAAATATAACGTAAGGAAAAGAGATTCAATTATCAGTGTACCAACCAACCCATGAAAAGAGTTTTTTTTCTGTGAAAGAGCCTCGTTTTTTTTAGTGAAGGAATGATTTGTTAATGTGCGTGCGTACGTAATTTAAATGTAGTCTGAAATATATTACGAACCCATTGGTTTGCCCAAAATTTTGTGATGACGAGAAGCATGAACGAATAAGAAAGATTTTTTTGGCAATGTCTAAAAAATCAATTTGATAAAAAAGCGACGATGTAAGCACAAATGGAAAAAATGCCGTTGCAGGAAGATTCTATATACAAAGCTTTTATTCTTTCGAAGTAAAAATTCTTTTATTTTTGAAGGGGAAGCAAGTGTATTATTTTTATTCGGATAAGGATGATTGCTTACAAAAATTTTTTTTTCAACAGAAGAGAAAATTTTTGTGTATTATTTTTAAAAGCTAATGTACATTTTCATAGAATAACCATGACAAAGTGTCCAGCAAATGATTCAAGTGAAAAAAGGAAAAAAAAGTCATACCTCTCTTTGAAGCACGTACATTACATACTTTTGTTCTTTTGAGGAAGTTTATATTTTGGTAAAGAGTAAATTGACGACAATTGAATAAGAAAATATGAGGCAATTCAAGTGTAAAATGGAATTATGGATTTGAGAAGTTGTACAAAAAATTTGAGTGGTTACTGGTCAGTTTTTTTTACTTTGTCTTTTTATTTGTCCACTCTCCTGTTATTTTTTACCGTTTACATTTGTAAAAGGGTTTTTCGTCTTCTTTTTTTGTTGACTTTAGCAAAGGGGTCGTGAAAAAATTCTTTTTATGTTGAACAAAAAAATAATACTTTTCACTGTTTGTGTTTTGTTATTCATGTCATCTTTGTTTTCGGTGAGGGGGAAGATTTCATGTAGTCACTGTCACTGCGTCACAAGTGACAAAAGTGACAACTCATTCAGATGATCATTCAAAATCAACAAACTTAAAAAAAATGTTGAGAAGTTTGACCAGAAAGTTGAAAGAAAGTGTGGAGAACAAGCCAACTATTTTATAAGGTGTTTTCGATCTTCACACTTATTAACTAACTATATAGGAGACCATTACTTTAAGGTATCTGTATTATGATGGGTGATGAATGATGCATAAATATATATTTATACATATTCCGTATATAGATGTATAAATGTTTTAGGACAATTTGCTCCATCAACTGTATTGCAATATGAAATGATCTCTATTTAACAATGATTCGTTAGCTCAAAAACTGACTTATTGCGCTGTGCGTGTACTGTCCATACATTTTTTTGTAAATGGAGTAGAGAAGACAAATTGATAATGAGCTTGTCCATATCCTCGATATTTTTCAGTTTAGTACACAAACCCGCAGTTGACAGTTGTCATGGACAAATTTGTTTGGTAACATGTAACAAGATTAGAAAACGACATTGTTTTGAAATTATTTGATGTAATTTTATGTAATGCTATTAGTGATATATGTGTGTGCATGTACCGTACCCAGAGAATCGTGCGGAGAGGGCAAACTAAAAGGGACATGCTGACTTGTCGACAAGTCTGAAATTAAGTTAGATATTTTTTGTCTCACGAAATACAAACAATGAGGGGCATCATCTCTTTCTCTTCAATAATTTTACTTTTCCCCTCTCTCATAAAACAAATTGTGTTGGTGGTGCGTGCCATGCCAGATTGATCACAACAAATAATGCACCCACCACCCAGCCATTCAAACAAAATCGAGTAGAATACATACCAGTAAAGTTTACTGTACTAATTGTATTCACTTTAAAAAACAAAAAAATAAATAGCAAATTCACAGATCGATTTAATAGTTTAAAAAAATTCTTGAATAAAATTTAGACAAGAGCTCATATCAATTTCCTTTCTTACTGTACTTTACATGCATACATGTAAATAAATGTAAAAATAATTGAAACATGACCATATTTTATGTCCCTGCATAATACCATCTTTAACTCTTCCTTTCCCTGATAAATTTTTATTATTGTGGTTGGTTTCTTTTTCATATGGCTTAAAGTATATACCCTTCTTTTTTGAATCCATCACATCAACTTCAAAAAGGTGTGTCTGTAAGCCCATCAGTCCGTGTGAAGTCTCCACTTTGAGGTTTTCAAGTCATTTTTCAAAAAGATTAATCCCCAGCCAGTGGCTCTCTTTTGCACATGGTGCCCCAGTTGGGAAACGTTGACAGGAGACATCAATCCGATTTAAACATCTGCTTTTTACTACAAAATTCTTATCTCTCTCGTCTTCACCACTTTTCCCTTTTCTTTTTTCCATTTCTGCTCCTCCGCTCTTCTCTGGTTTCTTGAGTACATTATAGTGAAAGATCGAGTGATTTGAATCTCATTCATTCTTCAAACGCAACAGGAAACCAAATAGAATGTGTTACTGATTCTCTTCTCCAACTTTCCCATATATATCCACAACAAGATACAGTCAGTCAGGTCGTTTAGTGGGGTGAAGAGGTGCTTGGAAAAATGGCCAATGCATTTTTCATGAGAAGACGAGCCTATTTTTTGTCATTCTTTTTTTTATATACTCAACTGCCACAATGCCATGTTCAATGTATACCTTTATATATATTATTATTTTTCTTGTTTCGAAACTCACACTAGTTTTTTTCTCCCTTTACTGGAAAGGGATTGAAGAGAGAACAAGTGATAAAGTCAAATGTTTTATGTTGTATATAATCTCCTGGGAGGGATCACCGCATGATCATGATCATCATTGAAGAAAAGATCGTTTTAAACCCTAAGAAAATTCACAACACATTTTCGTTTCATTCAATGTGTTTTCAAATCATGAAAAAAAATATCCATCTAAACGGCAATTTTCCGGCGGTGCGGTGTGAGAGAGTGAAAGGAAAAGGAAATAAAGTCGGCGATCCAATTTTACCTAATGGGAAACCACTTATTCTCCTTCTCTTTTAGATTTACATGCCTTTTTACTGCCGCATAATATTATTCCCAGTCGAATAAAATGAACATTACCCAAGTCATTTAGCAACGTTGACCTTTCTTGAAAAAAAAACCCAATGCAATGGATGATGGCAGTAGATGGATAGATGAATTCCCATTTTGTATCAATATCACTTCAAAGCAAAGTGTGTTTAAGGCAGAAAAAAATACCACAAGAATTTAAAATTTTACCTTTCGTAAAAAAAGAAGACTCATAACAATTGAATCTTCTCCCCATCAAAATCTACTGAAGAGAAGGGTTTCAATTTTCAATCTATTTTATTATTTCATTTATATCCCTTCCACACTGTCAAATGATGACACATACTGAGTATGATTGTTTGTGTGTTTTTTCCCGACAACCAACAGTTGTAGTAGTGTAGTGTCAATTTAAACTATGCATATCACATTTTATGACTACATTTTATTTGTTTGGAATGAGATGAAGTATCTCTCATGTTATTACGCAACTGCCATTTGTACGGGTAGTTGTTCCTGTCAATATTTATTGTTCACTATCCACCACCACCGTACACCATACCCATATACCCATCATTCATCAATCCAAACTGTACTTCATCTCCACCGGATGGTAAACTACTAATACTAATGATCATGATCAGCGAATGGTTTTTCAAGCCTTGCAATAATGATACTTTTATATTTATGATGATGACGCAGTTATGGGGAATAAAATTGGGTGTAAAAAAGGGGCATCATTCTCTATTGAGCTCTCTCTCTCTATTCATCTGCTGTTATGCTGGTGATTTTACCGGAACGTCGGTCAACTACGATTTACTTCACGCCATCATCATTCATTTTGGCTGGTTGTTTTGTGATGTGATATGATGCACGTGCCATCACTCAAGTGGCATTGTGATCTAGTCATAACAAACGTGGTCGTTCTTGGCCAAATCTAGACAAGCTCATTGTTATAATGTCATTAGTAACAATTTTATTTTGTACAGGCAAAAAAAGGCTCAAGTTTCAATGCACACGTCATGTCATACGCATGTGTAATGAATAGTAAACTTGAAGAGAGAGAGAAGGGTGCAGTGTGCAGAGAGTAGGAAATTGAATAACGTTTATTGTTGCGTAGCAAAATTCTGTAAGTGGCTCATTAGGTAACAGGCATACAAATGATCACAGGAAATTTGCCATGGCGACGCAACGGGTATTAAATAACAAATTAATTTAGACTGTCCACATTCCACATGGACAATTGTAAATAAACAAAAAATGTGATGTAGATAGTTTTTTTTTCGATTTTAAAGTAGAAAAACATCAAATAAGCAAACATTCATTTTATAACAGATTTTTAAAATGGAAAAGCTTACACACACGAGCGGCGCAATATAATCTTTTTTATGGGTAATAATAACAGGTTGATTAATGCTAACATTCTTTCTTTTTCAGCGTAAAGCAATAAAGCAAATAAGAGTTAAATAGATAGGAAACCTGTTATTCGAATTTTAGTGCAAGTGCACAAAATTCATGGAACTTTTTAAGAAATTATGCAAACAAAGGAACAAGCTCACTTGAGCACGAACCAGTGAGCATTACATCTATTTATTTTTCTGAATTCCGCGTGCCATCGACATGATCACGTACACATTTCATATAACCTGGTATTCAACATCCAATAGAACAAAAATAAAAATATTGTCAAGTAATAACAAAAATAATAGATGCGTGTGCGTTCCGTAATAATCATCGTAATAACTTGGTAATATTCAAATTCAAATGCAGTTAACACTGGAAACTACTTATTGAGCACTTAATGGCTCGTCAGTAGGAAGACAATCATTCAAAGTAAATATTATTATTTAAGGCATACAACAACACGCTGGAAAAGTTACTGCTATGCTGCCGCTCTGCGCGTATCGCTAATGACGCTACAACAGTAAAATGAATGAATAAAAAAATGTGCTCGTCGTCGGTTGTACAGAGAGAGAAGATGATGAATACCTAATTGGATAGACATATACATACATTCATAAATACAATAAAATTTTCATCCCTATTGATTTTACGTTTTAGTCGAAACTTTGATCGTTCCCATTCACACAAATATAAAGACCGACAGGATAAAGTAAAGTTTGCTTTGTTTGCAGTCTTTTCCTTAGATCAACAACTCATTTATGCTGCAATCATCATCAACACACATAAAACACATCCCTCTCTCTCTCTCCTCTTTCCATGCATTTATTATAATAATCGTCATCACATCACAACTCTCTTCACTAGTCGGAAAAAAATCGTCATCATTATCAAGAGTTTATATGTTATGCCAATGTCTCCAATATCCTGGTTTTCCATCCATATAAAAAAAGATAAGGTTGTAACCTATTCCAGTAAAGTCATTGTTCAAGGTTCTCTGACTATGCAGCAGAATCACTTTGATTCAAAAAAACGAATGGTTTCTATTTAACAGTTGAGATTTTATACCTACACTCATTATTCAACAAAAAACCACTTTTATAACTGCAGTCACTCTGACTCTGACTGTGTCTCTGTGTGTTACACTGTTTTGTAAAGGGATTAGTGTCTAAATGGCACTATCTAAGTGCCTGAGCAGGCCCCGAAAAAAATAACATGCTGAGCAAGACCAATAAGTTGTTTAAGTGAATGAGAGACTCCCGTTTTTTTTCTCGTTGTCGTCATCGTCAGATGAATTTAATTCAAGTGTACACACACTGAACATGAACCACGCGCAAGGATCCTTTTTTTGTGGCTACCCTGTATTTTTATTTACATCATCACAAAGTTGTATTTATACTAATAAGATAGGTATACAGAGACAGATGCATAATATTATGATCGTAAAATGGCTTAAGGGTTCACAATTTCTCTACAATGTGTTTTTGCAGTAAATAAATTTGTATGAATGGACAGAAAAAAAAATCGAATTACCATTTTCATGCCATCATGGACGGGAGCTCCCTTCGTGTTTTGGGCAAAAAAAAGAATGAGAAAGAAAGAATGATTCGAGGATGCAAATCAATTTAATTTCAAATGTTCTTCATAAATATCGCATCGTCACCATCACCATCATGTTGACGACAGGTTGTCGTAAAATAATAATATTGGCGATGATGGTAATAAAAGTGCTACCAATTCCATATATTTATATGCAATTGTATCACAAAGCTATTGTGTAATAATCGGGTCGGGTCATCATCAGCATCCGCACCATGACCATGATCACTATCATCAGTGGATCCATATGTGTGTTTGTTGCATTGGCTGGAATCCAGACCAACTCGTTCACTTCACGAGCTGAAAAGGAACCCAAAAGTGTTTTCAATTTTCTCGTTATCCTTCGGCTTTGTTTGGGAGGTTGAAAGCAATGATTTACACACACCCCTTCTGTTTATTTCATATGGTGCATCCATTAAGCCAATTTGTTAGGTAACACTGTTTACATCAGGATCATCATCATCAATAGCAAGCTATTCATCGTCTTTTAGATGAAAAAAAAGTAATGAAACATTCAACATAATTAGTTGGTAAAATTTTTGTAGGGTAGATACGCAAAACGATGAAAAATGTAAATAAAATGCATTTCATGGGTTATCCCTTTTTCTTAACTCGCTAATGATGAGGAAAACAAGCGTATATATAAAAATGAGACGAGAAAACTGACTTCTCTTCAAAAAATGATCATATCAAACGGAAAGAGAAAGTTTAATATTTAGCTATGCTTTTGAATTTTAAGGAAATTTCATTGCAAATTTGTCTAAGATTTTCATAAAATTCCAGAAAAATGAAGAATTTCTTCCAAAAACTACCAAATAATCAGAACAATGATTAAGTGATTATTTTAATCACTAATTTGATTAAATGTATAGTATACTAATAAGTTATTCATTTGATTAAACAAGTCGCTCTTTGTCTATTATTTATATCCCATTAATTCTCTCTGACTCTTTTCTCCAAAAAAAATGTATTTTTGTTCGTTTTTATGTTGAGTCTTGTGAAACTATATATCCCCATTGCCTGGTCGTTTTCCTCCTACTTCTCACTAATAATAAGGGATGTTGATATGGTAATGGATGCCCCTTGAGCGTTTTTATCGATGGAAGAATGGGAAGTGGCAATAAATTTGCAGATGATCACCCCAAAAAAAACTCGTTTCTTACTTTGCTTTTTTGTTAGAGCTCTCGTCCTCAGATCGCCGTAAAATGCATGCATGACTCCCTTTTCATCTTTTTTGTGATCTTGTACATGATATTGTTAGAGTGTGTAAGTAAACTTGATAAGATTAGATCACTAAGAAGAACAAGATGATGGCGATGGTGGTATGTTCCCAAATTTCCCGAAAAAACTGTACAGCGGCTGGTATGTATGGAGTGTAGACCAGAGATTATCATGCCATGTATATAGTAAGCTGTGATATTTGTGCAACTATCATTATGACTATTTCACTGTAACAACCACTTACTGGAAAGTACAAACTTCTTTTCTTCCTATTTTCCTTCTTACTAGCAAAACTTGTCCACAAAACTAGAAAAAAACTACATTTTCTCCTTTTTGGATTATTACTGGTTGGATGAAGAGTAATAAATACATTTAAACGTTCCCTTTTCTTCTTTACTCGTCTCTTCTTTCTTTTTTTTACCAGAGAGCAAGATGATCAAACTGCATTATTGCTGGTTGGTACTGCAGAATAAAAGGAAATTAAGGAAAATAGAATAGTTCAGTCAAAGAAGCTTTCTTCCACTTGAGATATTTGTCTATGCATTTTTTTATCATAAAAAGATCTATATTCCATGTCGTTTCACTTGTAATGTGGTTTGAAACAAGGCTATTCATTAGTTATTAGGATAATTTGAATACAACTCAACAGCGGAATGTAATATCGTTTTGTTAACTTTACTTTTAACAATTCACTTTGGTTTTTTTGGTTTGTTCTTTTTCCAATTTATTAGTAAGCTTAATTTGTGTTATTGGAAATATAATAATAATAAAAAAAATCAGTGTAGTTACCAATCAATGTTAAAAGATACAAACAAAAGTTTTTTTTGAGATAGTCAGTAAACAATGAATTGTATTATTACTCAAGTGAAGAAGATACTCACTTCACTTGCAATTCTTGCGATGCGATATGACATTGTAACAAAAAAACAAACACCTCACTTACTATTGTACCCAGATATAATTTTTCTTTTTCTCTCTGTTTTTATAGAATAATATGGGCTCAATGGAATAATAACTTTGTTCCACATGACTTGAAAATATGCAGGAAGGAAAACAGAGGAAAACTTTTTTTTTTCTTCCTTCCATTTTCAGACCCTGTCGAACTTTTTTTTTCTTTCTGTATAAAGAAACATGTGTACTTTTACTTATTTTCTTTTTGACTCGCTTTTCTCTTGTTTTTACGTGTCTTTTTTTCTTCTTCTCTCTTCTGCTTTTGAATAGTTGTGATTGTGATGATGATGAGTGGCTGAAAAGTGGGGGGAGAGGGCTCGTAAATTATATTGCTATCAGATTTTGTTACATTTTTTTCTCTCTCCCTTTTTTACTGCTTTGATATATGTGTGTGTTGTAGAACAAGAAAGCTTTCCTTGTACTTTCTTTCAAGTAACAAGAAGAAGAGGAAAGAGACAGCCATTCTTTATACTTACTGGTGAGTTGTGTAACAATAACAATAATAACACCACTTTCTCGTTCGTGAGCTTTCACTTTACGTATGTATCATTTATGCATGCATGCATACGCAGCCAGTTAGCTAACTGCTCTGTTGTAGCTGTAGTGCAATATATTTACAAGAAAATACAACAATTTACAAGAAAGAAAAAAGACGTCGTCTGGAAAAAAGTTTAATCTTGAGAAAAGCGTGGGCAAAGTGTCAAATCTTGTCTGTTTAATAGTAACAAAGGAGATTGTTGGAAATTGTTAAGAGTTTCCCTGGTAACCGGTTCTTTAACTTGTTAATATACTAAATTGAGACTTAAGTTAGTACGGTTGTGACTCTGGCTTTGTAAAAGATATTAAAGTCATTGCGTATTTTTAACAGATGATTAGGTAAACATGTTTCTGAAATTTTAATTGCCTACCTACCGTAATAATAGTTGCATGAGTTGATATACTATAAGAAAGACATGCATATGCATATAGGTATCTGTAGCTATTAGCTAATATCAATGATCAATACAATCAAAATGTACTACACACCAATTTCAGAATGGATTTTTTTATATGCCCGCCTACCGCGTTCGTTCGGTAAGAAAAGTGAAAATGGCACTTTTTTTTCTTTTGTACAAAAAATCAAGTGGCCCATTAAAACACTGAGCACTGGAAATGCATGGATATTAGCTTGCTAAATCTTCTTGAAGTGTACAATCAGCAAGCTATAAATCCACTAGAGAAAAGGAGAAAAAAGGCCACTCAATCCTCCTAATAGGGCCATTATCTCATCTAATATATTTTATTTGATCTTCTTCAAAAAAAAGGCAATAATTCTTTTGATTTATTGACCTGACTTATTTGTTCCATTACATGAGTGAATATGCGTGTAATGGCAGTGCAGTTTGGAGATCATAAGCATACCATAATTTTTATATATTTTTTCCTCTAATTCTATTTTCGACCATAATTTTTAGGGAAACTTAATATATTCATTGAATAGCTTTTAATTTAATATCTAAAATAAGTCTTTGTATCCCAATTATTATCTGACGTATAATAGAGTTGGGGTAATTTGGAATTCAATGTATCGTTTAGGCAAAAAAAATGATGATAACCATTTTTATAAAAGTGCATCTGTCTGTATTATTATTTAAGTGTGCGAATTTATTAAATAAGAGCATTTTTGATGATGATAATGTATGCATCTCATAAATAAAACTCAAGTATGGCCAGGTGGTACATTAAACATCATAACATGGGAATCTCTCTATTTACATCTTTTGTCCATAGTTTTTCTTTACTGTTTTTTTTCTCTTCACACCCTGCCACATTTTTTGGTGCTGACCTTTTCGCTTGCATATTAGTGACTAATAATGCTGGACCCATGCTGTTTTATGGTTTTGGGGGAAATCTTTTTTTATTGTGTCAGCCTAGTCAATAGAGAAATGCAACACAAGCAGAGAATGAATACACAAAAAAAGTGTAATGCAATCGAATGCAAATGGTGCATTAAAGTGCACTGTCAGTAAACAAGACAATAAATACGACTTTAATTTATTGCCAGTAATTTATTCCAAGTGACACCACACTTAGCTCCGATTACAAGTTTAATAAAAATATGTATATTTTGTGCTCTGGCTAACTCATCAAAATATAACGACTAACACGTAACGTCATGCGTCAGCAATGTTAAGTTTAAATATAAATTATTCAACAATTTAGAGTTATTTTAGCTGAAGATGAGCAATTTAGAGGAAATCTTGAAGGATCTCAAGTAAAACATTTTTTACTACATAATTATGTGTAAGTACTCATGCATTCTAACTTTTAGATAGTTATATGAATGTTTTCTTCCTAATTGATGCCAAAAGTTGTTTCCGTGACTTTTAGCTATTTCCTAATGAGTTCCTGGAAATTAGAAAGTCAGTAACATCAGTTTTTCTAGTGTTAGTATAAAAATCGTTTAATTAAATTAAACTCGTCCCTAGAAACCCAACTGATTTTTTTAAAGCCTAATTTATATTTTAAGTTTTTATAAGATCTCTGAGTTGTGTGAGAGCACTGCGTATATAACACCATGTCCGTTTATTAGATTGAATGTGAAACGAGTCAAGTCAAACTTTAGTGAAAGTGTTTTAAAATGTTTTTCAGCAGCTTAAACTCTAGAATTTGTATTCATATTTTAATTTTAAAAGTAGCTGCGTACATATCATAAGT
>JAQFZH010004716.1:0-11574 GCA_034695485.1 Entomobrya nivalis
CTTGTGATTCAATTTAATTCTATCTAAAGCCTACCATCGTCAGCGTTATCATCATCATCTTCATCATCATCATCTCTGTTTACTCGAATGATGCATAGTGTTGGATACTAGTGCTGTTAATGCTGACTGCATACTTTAATATATGGCATTTGAATGGTAGGCAGGTAACTCAAAATCAGTTATTACATCCTTTCAAACAAGAAACCTGTTGAAGTAGCTGCTATGCTTTCAATTTAATATGTATACTTATGATTTTATTTTCGACATCAAAGATTATTTTTCCTTCTCGTTAGTAGAGAAAACAGCTTTTATTTAGACTGTTTACTTCTGTTATAGTAACAATTTTCACATAATACAGAGCACCCAATTTATAAAATAAAAATAACAATCTTCATCTTATTTCTCCTTCGATGCGGGAGCTACTGAAAAAGACCAAAGTAATTGATTTCATCAACCTTTACATTCAGCATTACAGCACAGCAGTATCTATACGGACTTCAATATACTAGTTTTCGCAAAGTCACATGAAACATAGCCCTACACAACTACAATACACTTTGGATAAAGTAAAAAGGCTAAGGTTCTGGTGGCAACGATAAAAAAATAATTTATATATTACCAAGTATGGTTGTGGTAGAATATGGAAATTTTCAACATTACTGAACCTAACACCAACTAACTATACTATAATGTGTGCTTATTTAGGTATGTATTCAGTTTTCTGATGCAAAAGAGTAACTGAGCTTAGACTCTTAACTTCGCGCTAAAAAGGCTTCACACAAATAATCATAGGTAGCATATATCTAGAGTCATTAACATCAGCAACAGAAGTAGAAGCAGTGTCATAGTCTATCATGATCATGATTGCTTTATGGGGATCTTGATTTGATCTGAAGTGACAAGTCGATACCATATCTCTACGTTTGGGATAAAATTTGTCGTATCTTTTTATCAAACCGAAGCTTGATTATGCAATGTAATTAATGAAAATGCACGACAAGGAAAAATATACTATACATACCCTTGCATAAAAGTTCACTTCCCTTGTATGTAGTTTTAATATTGTTAGATAAAACTAGCAAAGTAGCAAGTGAGGTTGAATTATAGCTAATTTTTCAATACAGCTTCTACTGTGAAAAAGAGGCGCACAACTAGAAAGGTTTCACATGTTTTTGTTATCGTCCTTGGGAAATATTACAAAGCATTGTGGTGGTTGTGATGTGATGATCAACGACATTGGCACATGTGTGCTTATTTGTTTCCTCAATACACACCACAACAGAAGCATACCCTTGATACAATGCATCTCAAATTTGGCGATAATATGATTGAGGGGTCCCCTTTTTGGTATAAGTTTAATAAATTAAACAAAAAAATTGAATAAGAAACTTATTCCGCATCGAAGTTAGTGTAACCGAACCTAACTCTCAAGTATCAAGTAAGTAAAACCTAACCTAACCGAAAATAACTCTGATATTGAAATATAACCTAACATAACCGAACCAAACACTAACATTTGGCATACAATTTTGTGTATTTTTTTCTAAATAATACATTGGGGGGAGGGGGGCTTCTCTACTATCGCCACATTCGTTAAGCCAGCCCATTTACAATTGCGTATGTTATATTAGTTGTTCCATAAACCTAAAGCAGACTTGTATGCAGAAATGATGATGTTGGCTCTGTGAAGCCGTGAATGCTACTGACTACTTTCACCAGTATTGTTGCTATCCCTGTGCATATTTGTTTTATTTGCTACAGAAATAGAGTTAGTTCTAGTAGTGACGGTGGTGGCTGTCATATAAAACAAGGAGCAAATGGACTTGTTAGGTAGTCAGCATTGCTGTTCTTTGTCCTAAGCAATTCGTCCGATTCGAAAGAGTGAATGAAAACAGAAATTATACAATCGAAGTGAAAGTGGAATGAATTTGGCTATTCGTATTTTCCAGAAAATACAGGAATCTTTGTTAATATGCGTGCTGAGTGTTGACTTTGTTATGTTGCAACAATCAGCGAAAAAACCGTATTAGAGAGAAAATGAAAAACAGAGTGTGCTGTCATCATATGGTAAAGATGACGATAATCATGCGACATCCTATATGAAAGGATTCTTCCCAAAGCAGCAGTTGAAATGTTGACACTTGAGCATATACACTGACTACACACGTTACATATTGGACACAATATTCATGCAATCTGGTGCAAAATACGGAATAAACTGCAACTCAACTTAAAAATCCCCACATGGAATGATAAAAGCGCAGAAAAAATACCCGCTTTAAAAAAAGAAGAATATATTATGTTCAAGTGTGCACCTTTGCAGATATGCTTCGCAGTCAGTAAATTGTCGATGATCATCCCAGCATTCCATTGCATTGCACTATTGCTGCTCTTTCCCTTTTTCCACTCTCCACTTTTCTTGCTCTTCATATCGCATCTTTTTTTAAAGAGTCTGTAAGCAAGTAGTTGAGTGGTTCTCTGCCGTGCTTTGCTCCAAATATTTTTTTATGCAGCGTGGTTGTTGGTTGGTAGACCTACAAAGCTCCATACAGTATCATTGTAGCTTGCCCGAGCTGATTTCATGCTTGTGCTCGTGAGTACGTTTGGTGAAAACGGGAAGAGGGATACATAACAGTAAGGCTTTAGTAGAAAGAGGGTTAGTTTGCAACCATCAGCTTGCTCGTTGAGTTTGAACAGCGTCTCAGAGTGCCCAGGACATTATTGTATGTGCACGTTTCACATACTTTCACAACCACCTCTGTCTGTCGTGTCATGTAGTAAAGAATGGTAATAAGAATAATAACAGTATTCAAGTTCTCATTCTCTGTGCAGTCTTTTATTTCTCAAAAGAACGTAATATTATATGATATAGCATACATTATACACTGTCATCACCAGCTCCGTGACAGGGCTACCATAGTCCAGCCTGCCTGCCTGGTTGACATTGATTAGTAGTGACCAAAGTGTTTGGTTAAGGTGCTACTGTCCAAAACCTTGTTTCGAAACTCTAACCAGCCTTCTCCTTGTGAAATCAATCAATCAACTTTTATCAGATTTACCTAGAGAGCCACATCTTTACATTGTTTCTTATAGTAACAAAAAATTGCTGTAGAAGCACATGTTATGATGGGCTATATCACCATTGTCAAAAGTAGCACGGTAGTGCTGCCATGAAAAATTGTAATGACTTTGTGAGTTTATGGCAAAAATAGGTATAAAAAGTTATTTGTTAGTGTAAAACAAGTAAAATAGCACTTTTGCATTTTCCTTCTGCGAATATATTAAACAACCCATTGGTCATGCATGGTAGGGGAACGCAGCAGGAATGTTATAGTGTGTACTGCATGGTTATTACTATTATTTACAACGTGTACAACTACACACCCTTTAGACAAACAACCATAGTTAAGTTAGGGTAGTAATTTTGATTTTTTTACCAACTGTTTTCCCAAGTAGGCATAACGCAAACGTGATAAAACCAACAAGTAGGAAAAAGTGAATTTTTGCCCTGTCACAAAGATATTTTTCCAAGTTTGGCCTTTATGCATGGTTCTTCCCTTGGTTGATGAGATGGAAATGTATTTAGCGAAGAGCAAAAAAAGTAAACTCAGAAAGTAAAAAAATGTAAGACTTTCTAACGAGTTCAAGGCAATGACCGTTGTTGACAATGACAAGTGAGGACTTTCAAAAGGTGAATTGAGTATCAGTACTTTCTTCAGCGTCAGCATCTCAACCTCCTACCCTCCTCCTCTCAGTCCTCTCCGACGGAGCAAGAAGTTGTCATGAAAAAGTGTGTGCATTTGATGAGGTGGTCGTCGCACCTTTCCTGTTGACAGACAGCCCAACTTACAAGTGTATACTTGTGCGTATGACTGTACAGTGTCTTTCCAGAATATACTCCAGAATATACAAGAAAGCACCTCTCGAGATTACACAGTAAGTTTTTCTTTACTATTTTTACAACTTTTTTGTAAACATCCACATTGTTTGACACATATAGTAAAAATTCACTTCAGAGAAGAGTTTTAAATTCATGCAAACTCTGAAGAAAAAGAAACTTTCTTTCCCACTATAATCAATGGACAGGAAAATGAAATTCTTTGCTATAATACCGCGAACCCGCATTACTTGAAGTACGTATTATTCATTGCAAACAAAATTTATTACGGTTAAAGCTACACCTTTTCTTTTAAAAAAGAATTGTGCAGCCTTGAAATTACTATCTTTAAAATATTCATTCCTATTTTTACATGTGTTTATTGTTGCAAAGGTATGTAAAGGTTTCTTTTAATATAAATTTAGATGATATAATGCCCGGCTACAGAGGAAAAACGTTGGAAAAAATGTCGTCAAACTAGAATGAAATATATAGGTATTATCGTTGGATAAACACTACAACGTTTGTAATGAAAATCGGATTTGCGGACTTTAGAAGTTATGTAGTATAGTATAGTATATATACTTGTATGTATGTATATATGTTAATTCAAGTTGGAAAAGACAAATAACACAAATTTCCCCCACAACCGAAAATTAATAATAAGAGTTGAACAGTATAGGATATACGTATGTTATAAAGATATATTTAGTTGCGAGTGTTTTGCTAATAATACTCTCTCAACCACTCCTTTTAAAGTACTGTAGCTTTAGGTTTGAACTCCTCATTTTTTCTTTCAAATATATAATCTGTGAGATATGCAACGACTTCCGTTTGTTCTTCCGTATTGAGGTAAAAGTGTTCTCATTGCGTGCGTGTGGAGGATTTTACACTGGTTTTTAAACGAGCAAAAGGCACTCTTGCATATCAATGGTTGATGGTAGGAGCACTAACCGCAACGTCCATGCCGCATTCCATCCGTTTGAGTGAGCGTGACTGAATTGATGAAGATTTTTTCTGTCCTTCTTGGAACTTATTTGAAATAATCGACTTTCACGCTCAGTATTTGCAACTCATGCATAAAATGAGCCAACGGGTTAAAATTCGCTTACGATTTGATACGAGTGTCGAAGTTCAAGACAGGAAAGGTTTGTTAAAGAAAATAGAGCAGTTGATTGTAAAGCTGGTTGTTTAATTTACATATTTCATTTAACATGCTCACAGGTACATTTACAATGTTAATTTCGCTCATTCAAACTAATCATAGTGGCTTGTTTTATATATTTATGTCCATACATACATGCATATATGTATCTTCTCTTAAAGCATTTTCAAAAAACAATTATTACATAAACAACATACGTTCGTGTAACATTGGTTTTAAAATGCTTATTTATGCAATCAGTAGTTCGACGAATACTTCTTTTGCGCAGTTACATTTACACAGTTTTCACAACCATTCCATTTTAAATCGCCATATTATTCAGTCTTGATTGCACTTTACGCACACCTGTGAAATGATCAGACAATAGCACCAAAAAGTGTAGTTGAATGGTAGGGATCGCGAGCGAGCTGTATACATTGCGGAAACCATTTGTGTATATACATATCTAAGCACAAAGCCTGATAGAATGACAGTGAAGTTCTCGATTCATTGAATAAAGACATGTAGTACAATAAATGACTTGAATACCCAATTTAAAGCGTGAAACAGACCTCCTCATAACCCAAACACTTTCACCAAATGTATACCTCGTCTCAAATGACCTGAAGAATATTGTAATAGAGAGCCGCTGGTGATTACTGTAAGTAGACTCACTGTGAATGTTCTATCTTATACCAACTATCCTTGTTCAGGTGCAATACTATTTTCTTCAATAACGTTTTGCTTGGTTTGCGTGTGGTGACACTGCAATTTTGCCCTGCCCGTCTGTTTTTGTGTTTTAACTTCACCATCTTGTTGGGTTTGAACTTATCATTTTTATTCAACAACCCAACCAACAAGACGTTTTCTTGATATTGTTGATGATCAAGCTTGTTTTGTTACATAAAATTATGCTTCTTGTTTAAAAAAACAGAGGCTGCGATACGAAAACACTTATTTCTTGGATTCCCCCTAACTCGCTACAAAAAAAATCAATTTAGCTAGGCGATTGTAATAAATATAACCGTTTGTCTGGAAGGAAAGAAAGCATTAATTCATTGTAGTGATATACTTAAGCTTCAATCATCATTTTGCCATTATTGCAGATTAAAACTTGTTCTAGTGAACTAAAACTAAACACAAACTTGAGTTCCCAGCAATACTCGAAAAAGCTATTGACTTTTGTCGACAAACAAGCTAAAATAAGAAGCCAGTAAACAAAGTTTCCGCGTGTGTAGGGTGTCATGTTTTCTTTTTACAGCTGGGGCAGCAAGGGCGTCGAAAACAAACAATGAAGTCACACAACACGCAAGGAAATTGCTACTCTTTTATGATAAGTCCACTGACTCAACTGAATGACAACGAAGACGTTTTGCTGACGGGAAGACGAAAACAAGAATGGCAACAATTCAAAATCCAATCCGAGTAAGATTTCCTGAGACTCTGAAAGCAATGAAAGTGGAAGACGAGTGGCTTCCATGCTACTTGAGCTTTAAGAAGGATTTTTTTCTTTCAAGTTTTATTTGTCCTTCATCTTCATTATACGGGCTAACGTTTTCACTTGAACCTGCTTTCTTTTTCATGAAAAGCCGAGTAAAGCTGTGCGTATGTAGTCTCAGGCACAATTCCCTCTCAGTTTTTCTACTTAAATTTAAAGACTTGTTGTAATCATATTTAAAAAAACATATCAAGAATACTATACAATATAAACGTCCAAATCACCATGGGGCACCACCGTCCCCTGTTGCTATTCTCCCCGTATTAAATACATGTATACTATTTGAAGGCGGAAAAACGTCTAAGGTTACATTATGGTTTGCCTCATTGTTCTCAAGTTCTGAGCAAACTCAAGGGTTGAGATTACCTTTAATTCTTAATACATTTTACAAATAGAAAGAGCGTTGTCATAATTTGTAAACACGGGATGGAATATGGTTTTTTTAAACATAAGCTGCTTTCTTCGTGTTATGTAGACTTTGTTTTCTATGAAGTCAAACAACACTTATCCTGTAATTTCGTAAGTTATTTTAAGTATGTCCAGAAGTGAAATGGTAATCAAATACTCACTTTCTGTTCCCAAGGCATGCACAAGTTTTTATTATTTGGTGAGATATGTAGATGAGATATTTTTTGTGAATTTTCGTCCCATCACTTTAGAAAATTAGTGCTCTCAACAGCGAGGTCCTTTGAAAGTTCAATGTAGTGGTTTCTTTCCATCTAGTTACTAGTTGAATTATGATCTAGTTTTTCATCTAATGACTAATGAAAGTCCTTTATCCGTTTTACTGGGTTTCTTTATCCATCCAACCAGAGGTTCAAAATAAGCAATGGCAATAGAGCAGCAAAGCAACACAAGTAATAAAATGAGGGAGTGGATGAGTGGAAGATGATGAGGCCCATCAGTAGCACTCATTAGAATTTTCTAGCGTAAGAATGGTTGGTGACAAAACATGTAAACTAAATCTGCAGGGAAATGGTCACTCAGTGTTGTCTTCAGCGACACACAGTCAACGGTGTAGAAAGGTTGACAACCTAAATTGGTTGCTGTGGCTTCTGCCGTTTTGAGATGTTAAGTAGTACTGACACTGTCTGTAGCCCTTCTACATAATCAACTTGGACGAGTTACAAAGAAAAGATGTAGAAACCAGATACATGTTACAAGTATGTGCATGAAGTTGGAGGATAAAAAAGGACAACTGTTATTTTCACGATGTATATTTATTAAAGGAACTTGTGTATAGTATTTTCATAATAATACGTTTACCGTTAAATTCATTTATCACGTTCGCATGAATATTCTCCACCATCTGTATCTGTAGACGGTGATAAACTCGATGTGAACTTCTTACCTCATGTTTTTCGAGCAGGATGATTCTACCAAAAAGATGACTCGATATGGAACTTTCGTTTCGCTGGAACAATGAGATCAGGATGATGATTAGACTGAATTTGTTTTGAAGGTATATAACCAAGCGGTATGATGTTAAGCGATGACATGGAAAGATAACTGGTTGCCTACCTCTTCGCAAACTTTATCCCAAAGTTGAAGACACATGGAACAAGCATATGACGACAGGGATGACTACCGCAATAAAATGACAGTCTAGATTACCAAGGCCTTGTGTACCATGTCTCAAATTTCATGAGAACTTGTCTCAAATCCTTAATCCAGATCAACATCAACCTGATTTTTTTTTCTTGTCGAATAGAACATGCTCTCTGCTCCTGAACATATGAACAGTTACAGGAATAAAAATCTCATTTATATGAGATCCTTGGCTGCTTCTCTTTTTGTTCATTGCAGTTTTATTACAGCTCCCACGCCGAAACAAAAAAAAATACACACAAATTATGTATATGTATTTATCTGGCATCAAATTCTGGCAAAATCAATATGGTATGTTCATGTGGCCATTTTATTTCTCTGGACAACTTTCTTCTTGTTAAATATGATATTACCCTTGTAAATCTGCCATGTGTAGCGTAAAATAGTGAAACTATTGACTGCTTCTTGTACACTGTCCATTTCCACTTCGATTCAGACAAGGGAGGATTTGAAAACAAAAAAATATGTTGGCAGGGATAAAGAAGTGGTAAAATTCTTCTTTTTTCTCTCTTGAAAAGATAACAGAAAAAACATGAAAATCTGTGTAAAGTGTATGAACAACAAAGCCGCTTCTCATTCACTTTTATCCTTAAATGTAGAAACACTGACAAAATAACAAGTGGAAGAAGCAAACTCGAAAGTGCTCTGATTCCTTGTCCTGACGCACTTATTTTTTTATACCTGATTTTTTCTCTGTCCTATAAAACCCTTTTTCTTCTTGTGATTTGAATGTCGACTTACATGGTGTTGTAAGAAAATGGAAATGTGAGCCTCGATCTAATCTAATTTATTCGATTTCAAACAGTTTTATGTCAGAATATGTAGAAAGTTCATTGTCTTATATGCATAAGCAGTCAATTTTGCTATAACTCGCCGAATTGGTTTAGTTTCCAAGTACATATTGTATGCTTATTCTTCACACAGAGTTTCTAGAAGTGTGTGGGCAAAACTACACATCGTCGTCTTGCGTGAGAGATGTATTGACAAGGCGAGGGCACTCGGCATAAATTTTGAGGGTGCGGGTTGGTCGTAGTGGTAACGGTATGTACAAGGAGTATTGACTTATCATCATCATTGCCTACCTTCTCTGATCCCTCTCCCTTCTTTGATATCATATTTTGATGAATCGTCAGTCATAAATATCAGCATCCAACCAATTCAGTTCAGACAAAATTAATTGTCTCTTTCTTTTTCGGTGATGTTATACATTGCCGGATATTTATAAATTATTGAGGCCAACAATACTTTTCCTCTAGTCTTTTGTTTGTGTATATACTAAAATATCTCTACTACTTTTGGTGGTTCAGACATCGCCTACTATAGACAGAACTCTTTTATAGCAACTTGTATTTAGTGGTTTGAAAAGTTACAACTTCAAAAACAGAAACAAGCGCAAAAGTACTTCATACTTTCTTAAGTGCACAATATTTTAAACGAAGCGGTCGTTAAAAGTGTTTCTATGTATGTTTTTAAAACGACTGAAAGCAGTAACAACAACAACACAAAACTATTTTGTACTTTGGTTTTTTTATTTAGCAAAACGAGGCGCACTGGTATATTAAGTATTTCATTGAGTGAGTTGACTTCAGCTACTGTTGGATATGTCTTGTAAATATAAACGGTAAAATAGAATAGAATTGAAAATTGTCTGCCCGCTGACTCTGGAATTCAGTTTTTCAGGGAGTTGGGAGTATGGTTTGCTTTTGTTGGTTAAAATTATTTTCATATTCATATTAGCTAAACACTGTCCGAAAATAGAACGACAAGGACATTTCTCTTGCATCTTTCTTTTACCTTTCCGTTGTGGGGTTAGGTGAGATAAAATTTGTCTATCAATCAATTATACGCACACAGTCCAGATGTCCTAATTTTCAATTGGTGTAAGAATATGTAAAAACGAATATATGTACCGGAAAATGGAAGTGGTAAATACATAAAAATCCTGTAAAGACAGTAAACTAGAAACCCATTCGCAAAAATTTCTTCGTTGAATTTTTTTATTGATAGCTTTCACGAGAAATCATCAACACTAGAAAACATTTTCAGCCATCCTAATGCATAATCTAGACAGATTTTTTTTGTTATTAAAATACAATGAGTAAGTTTGATTAACTTTTTATCAATATTTTACACATACCCAAAAAATTCCCTTACACTTTTGGAACAACGTTTAATACGTTGGGTTTTGAGAAAAGTTTTGAAAGGCTCAAAAAAGCAAGCGAACTTCCTTTCTCCGATGCATGATGCAGCACGTTATAGCATTCCTGTCCTACCACCCACTGCCGTTTTATCTGACTTAGTTAGCCTCGGCCTTAAAATATTATGTTACTCTTGGCGTGGCACAGCATGGTAGACAACTAACAATATTTTGTCGTGTGTAGTTTATTTTTTCTTTGTGCCTTACAACAAAAACGCAGTTGTGGTATGGTGGTAGTAAGTACGTAATGTATTTGCATATAGGCATTTGGAATGTGAACAATATGAAATATGAATACTACGTGTAATATTGCAAAACCTGCAACTTTTAAAAGCCAAAAGTTCTCATAACTTGGGTGTGAAGACGATGATGAATGTAAGAGGCATAACTGTAGTTTTGTAAACTTAAATAAGTTTGACTTTTCTTAAATGGACAGGTAGGAATAATTTTGTTAGGAAATGTTTTATCTTTGGTTCGCTGCAATAAACAAATAGGGAACAATAGAACAAAACTTCAAAACTACACTAACTATGCTTGACTTTTGTATGCCAACTAATTGTAAGTTGATTTGTAAACAGCGCGTTCTCTACGGGAAAATCCTGTGTTTTACACACAAGTTTACTATTACAAACAACGAAATTTAACTGAATATCGCGTATGTATGCATATGTATGTATGCAGATAGTATTTTTATAGTATACTAGCACGATTCTACGCATCCATTTGTTTAATTACGTGTCTACACAATAAATGTATTTGTGTATAGGTCCATGTTGGCACATGAAGACCAAAGGGATTTTTAATATTGACTTTTGTTAAATCTTAGAAGTTATGTTCAGCTTTATGTCTGTCAATTTATCATTTTGTCTTTTCTCATCAATTATTTCTTTTAGTTCATTTAGATAAGGTGATGTCATGATGTCATGCTAGCATGATTTATAACGAATTACTTTATATCATTTCAGGTAGAAAGAATACAAAGTTGGTAACAATTCAATGAAACTGTATGAGGAAACTGGTAGTGTATGGCAATATCTGAAAATAAATCATTTCCAGTATGTAACGTTCCCACGATGTGTATAATATTTTCACAAAATGTACTACCGATTACTTATATATTTTCTGAGACATTCATTCATTGTTGACAGATTTCATTGGTATAAGAACCGATGTTATGTTTGAAGAAGCATGTTAGTATAAGTTAATCCGGATTCCGGATCACTTAATGAAAACATTGTATTTCGTTAATA
>JAQFZH010004717.1:0-11573 GCA_034695485.1 Entomobrya nivalis
TTTTGAGCTGTACTGAAAACTTGGCATTCTATTAATTAGTTCGATTATAAGAAATGCTGATGATGATCATAATGATACCCGCATCATTTTTCTCCCTTATTCTTTCCCTAATTACTCTTCTACATTTACTTCTTTCATTTCCCTAGACAGCCTGTCTAATGACCAATTAGCAACTGAAAACTCCTCAAGTTGAAACTACTGCTGGTAATAAACCACCACCTCTACTCCAGTCCAGTAGCTATATTCCATGCATTAAGCGTGCCGGAAAACAATAGAAATGAAATGATGATGATCACTAACGCGTGCCTTCACACATGTTTCCCACCTTATCCTCTTATTAATGAGCGTAATAACAATACCAACGTGTAATAACAAACAGCACACGACGTAGTCCATATGGATGTTATCTCTGCCTGTTTCTCTCTATCACATGTCCATATTATCCACAATTATTGCTTTTCCAGCAATTTTCCTTTCACTACGTCCAATCTACCAACCAAAAAAATCATTGTCACCATCATCTCCCCGTAATATTTCCTTCCTTTTTATACCTACCATATAATTCCATGTATAATAAAAATATATACCTTTTTACATGTGCTATGCGGACAGCAACAATAGGAAAGGTATCATGATGATCATCACAGGAAAAAGGGTATTATTACTTTTCCTTTTCAGTAGCTTTTTTATACTTTTAACAACTACATTGTTTTATTACTGCCTAACACAAAATATACGCTTTTCAACTTAAGCCACCCATTTATTTTTCAACTCACTGAAAGTGAAAGTGTTGTTATTATACTATGGTGGCAATAAACCTTCACACGTTCCGTGAGAATATGTATGTGTGCTGCATAAGCTAACATTATTCCTCTCAATGGACTTTTTGTAGCTAGTATACCCGCCGTGTACCTAGTAGTATTCTTACATAAACGAACCTGAATAATGACGGTCTGCTACTTGAGCTGTTGTTCATATTATATAGCTTCAAGACATTTTTATGGAAGCTAATAAAAAATTTCCCTTTTACTCTTCTTTCTCATATCGCAAAGCGCTTCAAGTGTGCTACATACATAACTATACAATTTATTTGCAATAAACAAGGTTTGCTGTTGAAATGCGATGAAGAATTGAGCCCACTTTACGTTTTCACAGGAATATATGGTATATGTGGTTGTACTTGTATAATTTTTCCTTTCCTGCCAACCTGTCTACCACTTTTACATTTTATGCTGGAAGGACCCCACAGGGTGGTTATGGTTTAGTGGTGCAGTGGTTGGTGTTGGTGTGAGAGCAATAAAGGTAAATACTACTTCTACCAAGGTTTCATTATTACTTCCTATCCTCCACTTGAGTCACCAACCACCCACCATCATCATCAGTAGAAATAAAATGAAAAACACTTTTTTTCCGTGTGTGGTCATGATCATTCTGGAGAAGGTGTCAAAATGAACATTGGCCAGGCAATGATGATGAAACAGGGAAAAGTAATAAAACCACTTTTTCTTATATGACTAGTGTGTGTGTGTGTGTGCATGCATATATTTACTGTGTACACTGAGTCTGCTTAGTCAAATAATTCAAGTTGTAGAAGAAGTAAATAGAGGAAAACGAAAAGACGACTATGAAGGAGAAGAGACCACAAAAACCAGAAACGAATAAATGTACATAAATAAGCACTGAGAGAGAGAGAGAGGGTCTTTTTCCTGTCTAGTCTTACTTCTTATTTTATATTTGAGATGATGATGAAAGCTAATAATACAACCAAACCTTAACTACCGCAACTAACATCACCACCATTTCCACCTTGTTCGTCTTTTACTCTCTGAGGGAAATGATAAAGACTAAAGGCGAAGAAGAGAGAGAAAGGGAGAGAAAAAGAAAAGTAAACAGAAGGCAGAATAATAAGAAGAAAGAAAAGATAGACCAGAACACTTCTTTTTTTTCTTTGATCATCATCATCTGGAGCATTCCGCCCCACTACAAATTTCATTTTCATCTTCCCTTTTTCTTCTCCAACAAACCAAACCAACGAGTCACTCTTTCTCTCTCACTTCATCCTAAAACTAAAGTTGGCATAAGTTGTAAGTAGAGTATTAAAAAGAACAAGAGGTGCAGACAGAGCAGAGCCCATATAGTAGAAACCATAGTGTACATTTTTATTCGCGTTGTTCATCATATCAACTGCAGTAACATGCATCAAATAAAAAGCAGCATATTTTGAAGTTGAAGAAAACTACTTCTGTCGCTGAAGATGATGGAAGTCATCCAAGCGTTGTGTACACACATACTCATCACATCTTTCTACAATCTATGTTTGCTCCTCTTTCTCTCTGCCCTTATTACCTTTTTCTGTTCAAATTCACCCGAAATACAACAGAGAAGTAGGAGAAAAGGATGAATACTCTGTAAGTTTGCTTGCCCACCGAAAAAAAGACACGAGGCCACAGAAGATCAAGACAGAGAAAAGAGAATGAAGGCATGAAAATGAGGGAGTAGCTGAACAAGGGAAAAGGTACTCTGTGAGACAAAGGCGTAGTCACAATCAGGGAGTAATGTCGACGAGAACAACTACAAGGTTCACATGGGGCTTTCACCACGAGGACCACAACATGCCACACAGACACGGCATGGCTGACTGCCTCCCTGAATGAAAAGGGTATCATCGTATGGTACGGGTGTGCTTCTCCACTGGCTTGTTCTCCCATGTTGAATGTACAATTTAGCAAGATAAATAATAATACTACAGCAGCCACCACCATAATCATGATCATCATCGTCATCACTCTTCAGTTCAGTGCAAATATTATGCACATAAAATATTTTGTTCTAAATGGAAAGGCCCTTTTATATACAACTTGATGAATTAGGAGAGAGAAAGAGAGAGGAGAGAGCTAAATGATGGTACACGGTAAAAAGCGTGTTATACAACAACATCTGATTGTACTAAGCCTCGCGTCTGTTAGGAGCAGCAAAAACAGACTCTTGCCTTGTCTTGTGCAATAATAATGTATGCAGCTTTTCCTCCTACTACACTCATTGTATTAGTCCCTTGGGTTATTATTCCTTTTTTAGAATAGGACACTATTATAACACATAGTCTGGTGTCTGTGTAGCGAGTGTGTACTTTTGCTTTTACATGTAATGTTATTAATTAATAGTGTTATGCCTGCAGAGTGCTCCTGCAACACAGCAGCAGTTGTACAAGTATAGTAGTGCTTTCATCATCATCATCACTATCATCATGATGAGTTGGTGAAGAAGAGAAATGAAGATCCGTAGTGCAAACAGAGAAAGAGAGCAAGTTGAGAGATTTACTCAGCAGCACACAGAATAGACAACAAGAAAACCGAACCAGACAAGACAAGGCTTTATTTCATTAGACAGAGAACAGGGAGAGGAAAAGGATACACAGCACCAACATCAACTCAGGGCAGCGGATATTGAACCAAAATAAGGATTTTCAAGTAGAAAAGGAAGTCTTCTACTTGCATGCTCATACACGAAAATAGAAAGTGTGCAGGACAGGGAGAAAGGAGGAGAAGCAGTCAAAGTCTCTTTGGACTTGATTCCTGAATACTTACACCAAATGTGCATTGCGTAAGCTATAAGAGAATATTGCATTAACATGTTTCTATTCATATATATATTGTAAATGTATAAAAGTTAAGATTTAAGAGCGAACGCAGCTGTGTAATCAAAACAAGTTAGTTGAAATCAAAATTCGTTTCATTTGTGTGCAATATTGTTGAGCATGGGAATGCTTTTGGGTGGTGGGCGGCATGTCTACATATAAGGATGCCTTAAAATCTTTCAAGAAAATGCTTTCAAGAAAAAAATGCAATGTAAAATTACCACCAAAAACGAAAAAAAAAATCCAAGTAGGAAAGGAAATAAGATTTTTTTGGTATGTTCTGCTGCCTTTTGTATGTTGCGTTATTGTGATGTTCCAGCTCGTAAATTGCAGGAAACAAAGAAAACTTGAGAGAGATAAGGGAATGAGTTGGGAGCGAATTTTCTTTTGATGGTGGTGGTGGTAATGGCGAATGCGTCTCTTAACAAAGTTAACCTTTCATTTTTTTCTTAGAAAAGACAAAGGAGAATAAAATATCTCATCTCATTTCAAATCTTATAGTGAAAAAGACACAGAGAGGTGGAGAGAAAAAGTGCAACACACAAGCAAAGTCCGAGAGGATAGTAGTTTTCTTCAGTTTTTTTTCAAAGACTGCACTAGCATTTTCTTTTGTGAAGCGGAAATCTGATAAAAAAGAGAATATCTTTTGCAAAGGAGCAGTAGTAAAAAAGAAGGAAGTATTTACTAGCTTTTCTTTTATGTGTGTATTTTTATACGTATTTTTCAGTTGACCAAACCAGTGTTTGTGCAGTGAAAAGGAAGATAAGAGAAATGAAGACTACTTGGATTACGTATTTTTCAGCAGGCAAGACTTTTTTTTTAAGGTTTTCTAGTAGAGTTTTTTTTTTCTTTTGGCCGATCTTGTTGGGGTTAAACCGAATTGACAGTTGGAGGAAGTACACAGTAACAGATAGAGCATTTAGCAAAAAAAGAGAGGATCCGTGTAAGACTAAAACTGGTGCTAGTAGTGGGGTTAGGGTGGCTATTTCTAAGAAGAACAAGTTTTGGGATTGACAATGAAATTTGTTGGGTTTGGCATGGTATTTACTTTGCCATCAGAGAGAGAGAATACACCACTACCACCACCACCAATAGTGCCACGATTAGATTTCCTAGAGATTCTCTTATTCCATTTTTTATCCTTGTACCGATGCGATGACAAGGCTTCTTGCCCTCTTTGGTCAAGTCCACTCTTGTTTTTCAGTCTTCTAATCTGATTTTGACCTTTTACACACACAAAAAAAAGAAAAAAAGGAGAGCAAACAGGACGAAAGTCTAAATGGATCACTATAGGATTGTTGGGTGGATTGTAATCAGCAGGAAGGAAGCACGAAATGCAGTAGCATCAGCAGATCAACCAAAAGAAAAAAAGTACACAGATATCACTTCTTCTACTGAACCAACATAACAATCAAATTAAGACAGGAAAAGAGATACTCCTACTTGACTGCCTCATACTTTTCATCCAATTGGATTCCTTTCTCTCATTCTCATCATTTCGTCTTTATTTGTTGGTCGGGGTGGATTCCTGATTCTTCAACATCTTATTCTCAGAAAGGGGAATCAAATCAGAGCAATGGCAACAGCCAGACAAAAAAATGATTATTGACATTTTCATTTTCTACATCTTCTTTCCCCTCTCTCTCCTCTCCTAAAGCTTTATATTAAAAAAGCCTCTTAACTATATCGAATGTATTGAATATGAAGCAATAATACGTTGATAGTCTCCCAATAGACAACCAATGACAATTATTATTGTAATAGCCCAGTTTATTCTTATAGCATAAGTGGAGCATCGTTCAAAGCATACGTAGTAAGTGATGGTAATGGTCCCATTGTGTGTGGGCTCAAACAACCCATTTTGAATCGTTCAATAAAATGGTAATATTACGATTGCATTGTTGAACACACACACACGAGGAAAAAATGTGTTTAAGCTTTTACTTTTTTCAGATTTTTTTTTAACTGTAGCTTTTTTCTCTTGCTTCTTGGGTTTCATTCTGATGAAATAGAAAGAGTAAAACGTAGAGAGTGAAAGAGAGAGCAATATAATATTCTGACTTTTTATTCTTCGTTATTCTATGAATTGACGACGACATGACTGCCTATTGTACAATATTTTCCCTTGAGCTGGAGCCAAGAAAAAAATCTTTTTAAGAGCTTGTATTTATATACATATTTTTTTATACTATTGTTCCATTCTTTCTCAAATGAAAAGAGGAAATATGACGACGCTGATGATGACACGACAGAGTAATATTTTGTCGAGCTTCTTTTTTCTTGTTTCTTGAAAGTAGAGAGTAATAACGTTTAACTAATGTTGTCAAAGAACATTTTTTTATCCCTTTCCATTCCTCTTCCTCCACCTACTCCTCCTCCTTCTTGAAGCGGAAAAATGCACAAGAAAATGACAAAAAATATATAAAAAAAGAAATTGAGTTGCTTGAAATAAATATAAAAAGAATCTTGTTGATGAAATGATGAGACATAGAATACGACTATCATTCGATCGTAAATATGTGCAAAAAATCTTAGTTGTTGTTAAATAAGTATGAAAAGAATTTGTGATTTTTTTTGTCTTGAAGCAACATTTATTGATTGGTGACAGGACTTGTTCTTCGTCGACAATGAGAAGGAACTGCTGTGTTTTTTTTATCTCTCTGGTGGAAGATTAGATTTGCAGCAATGTAATGTAATATGCACGTACAACGAAGAAATCAAGAACCACGGCATTTTTTTTACCAGTTTCTATTCAAGTTGCCTGTTTTTTATTCACTTCACATAGTAGTCGTGCATACACGTTTTATGTGTGTGCGTTGGAATATATATACTTGTACACATGTCACATAAAAATGGTAGTGTAGGTTTTTTGGAGAAAAAAAAATTCGTAGACAACGTGATTGTCTCCGGACCTGGAACCGTTCAAAAATGATAGAAATAAAATACCTCGAGATTTGCGTATTTTTGAATTTGAACATGAACATCTTGAACATGGGAGCTTTATTAGTGCTATTACCTAACTTTTGAACATCCCTAAAATTCGACAGACATGTAATGTAAAGGCATGTACACGATTTACAATAACTGAACATTGGAGATGAAGACAAGAAGGATGGAACAAGGGGAAAATCTTGCTGGAGGCTCTTTCCTCTACAATTTTTGTTGCTTTTGCTATGCTGGTCTTTCGGTCTTTAGTGTCGGTATGAAAATGTAAGACTTTCGCATTCTAATATTCATAAATCACTAGAGTCCTGTGTTAGACAATTTTTTGATAAAAAAAATATGTGAATGAGAAGCAAAGGGAGACCGACAAAGAAGAGGCATGCATGGAATCTATTTTTGGTCGTAGGTTTTCATTCCCATAAAATGTCAGATAAGACTTGGTTTGTAATATTATACGAGAGAGAAAAAAAGGAAGACAACGACCGAAAGTGGTAGAGTAGAAGTAAAAATGGACGATTTTTTTCCTCTTCTACTTTGGACATGAATACACATGGCATTGGCACACAATATCGCTTTTATACTTCTATTTATTATGCATGCATACTTTCACATTGTAACTTTTCGGAAGATGGAGAATAAGGAAATATATGAGAGAGCGAGAGAAACGATTGGACAGAAATAGTAGCATTTTGCTGTCATCTTGTGTCCATATTAAATTGAATGCGGAAGTGGTGGTGGAGCATGGTAGACTTTTGTCTTTAGGGAATCTGTAGTAAAATAGCAAATATATATAAAAGGATGTGATCTGATGTTGGTGGGAGGTAAGGAAGAGGAATGTGTTGTTATAAATAAATCTAATTTGAAATTTGTTGGTAGTGGTGGCGGGGTGGTTGTGAATGGCATATAAAAATATATATGTGCCAGTAGCAAAATGTGTGGAAAGGCGGTTAAAGACTGGTGCTGAAGATATAAGTTACTAGCGATGATGTGGATTTTTTTTCAAAATGATGGTAAAGTAAAGAGATCCCATAAAGAAAAGAACCCCTAAAAAAGGAGATCAAGTGAACCAGTGACTCAGCCTTCCTTTAAATATTTTTTGGAGTTCCTTCTTGTCACAAATGTGACACTCCAGTAGACCAGGCCAGGCAGACCTAAATGTGCTTCCTTCGTGGAAAAAAGTTGGCCAGTGTACTAAAGTAGGACTTAACACAGTACTCCTTTTGGCTAGCCAAAAAAACAATATTGAGGGAAAAGTTGAGCTTGTGAAATTGGGAAGAAGTATGGGTGGTGATGGTATGGTGTAGGAGTAAAAAGAAAATGGGAATGAATGAGTGAATGAATAAAAAGAAGAGAGGAGCCAACAATATTCAAATTATTGTTCTGAGGAGGCCCATTCCACCAAGACTTAACGGCTCTTTCTCAATTCCCATATCCCGAATAAATGAGCATGTCGTTGGGATGTTGGAGTACCTTGTACTTTATGCAGATAACAAAGTGCTATATATGGTTTTTCTCATCCTATGTTCAGATATTGTGCATAATATGCTGTTGTATATGCTAGAATGATTATATGGTGAGGGGGAGGAGAAGGATGAAGACGACTACTCTTCTAATCTTACAACTCATTCTTCTAAAGAATTCTAGAGGATGATTATGATGATGATGGTAAGGAAAAGATGCAAAAAGAAAACGAAACAAGGGCTAAGCGCCAAAAGAATATACAGGAGTAAAAGAGAAGCCCTTATGTCAATGACTGGAACAATTGTCCCTTTTTAAAAGATGATGATGATATGCATAGCAAGAAGGTATATAGGACATGTTATGTCATCCAATAAAAATCTAAGAGTCGTCAACCCAATAAAGATGAGCCATTCACAAGCTCATTCGAATGAACTACGTAATATTGTAACATATACAGTTGCTATTTTTTTTTGCCTATTGTCATATTAGAAGACAGGAACCAGCGTGTTTTTCATGTTTCAAAAGCTTCAAGCCACAACAAAACAGCACCAAACAGTAAAACAGCAATTTGTAGCTACGAGTTTTGAAAACATGACACAAAAATAACCGTATTACATACTACAAAAAGTTGCTACATGCACTCAGCTACAATATGAAAATGGTCTTTCAAGCTGGATAGCTAGAAGAGTATCATCATCATTATCATCGTCATCATAAAAAAGACCTTGTTCTCTATCGCCTCATATACTAAAAGTCTCTATACAACTGTCAGTACTCGAGAAGGAAAAAAAAAGTTTGAAAAGAGAGTGAAATGCGCATATTATGACAATAAGTGAGATCAAACCACATATGTATGCATATGCATTGATGCCAAAAAAGGAAGAGTAAGAAAGAAATAGAGATAGTTTTCTCCATTATCTCAAGCAATAGGCACGTTTCAGCTATACAGAGACAGGCAACGACATATACACATTTTCGTTACTGCTATTTTTGCATTTTGCTTTACATACAAATTGCTACTTGCTATTTCGTCTTTTTTTTCTCTTTCTCACTTTCCATCTTTTTTTTTCTTCTCTCTCTCCATCCACATCCAGTCGAGTATAATACAGCTCCCTCGTTCCCTTTTTAAACTGTCACATTTCCTTACAGAACGGTCATGTAAATCCACTTCACGGACGCATCAAGACAAGCCATAACTATTGCCATTGCACCACACTACTACAACTATCACGTTTGCTTTTATATGAAAAAGAACAAACGAGAGAAAATGATAATACGAGCAGAAAGGCTTCTATTTTATTGCCATTGCTACTGCTACCACCACCAACACCACGAGTACATCCACCACCGCTACACAAAAACGATATGCACAAAAGTCACGAAAGTGAACATTACCATCATTGTCATACAATAACATAGTATACGCTACATAACATAATAATAACAGTCAGACAATTTCACATTTTTACCATCCAAAAAAAGAGAAAAGTAGACCATCATGGTACATAAGTCTCATTTCATCTTCGTTACACTCTTTCTACTTCTTCCCTTTCTTAAGAATAATCTCTTTTGAACTTCCGGTTTAAAAGCTCGTTTCCTCACAAATTAAATCCTCCAAAAAAACTCCAATTCTCTCTCTTGACACTTTTCCCATTTCTTTCTTTGGAGCGCGACGGGTAGAGTGGACTTGGAAAAATGGCAACAATCGCTGTTGGCTGGTTATATAACCAAATAAGTATACAAAAAAACTTATGAACAAGAAAGGATAGGATGGTGGTGATGATATGACGGTAATAACAACAGTACATACTCATCAACAACTTTTTGTGACATGACATCATCATCATCAACAACCCATTTTTTTTCCTTAGAAATAACCAATATAAATGCATTTCATTTTTTCTTTGGGTGACTTGAGCAAGGCACACACGCACACAGGAAACAAGACAGCCCGAGAAAAGGCTTTCAGTTTTACTTTACTACACTACTTCACAGTTTTTCCCGTCTCTTTACTGAAGAGATGAACAAATGAATATGCATTCATATTCCTGTCATTCATATTGAATTTTATTGCCCTCTTCTCAGCCCCATAAACCATAATCTCATGTTTTTTTTCGTAACTGTAACTTTTGGTTTTCTTCGTGATATATGACATGATGCATGAGTAAAAAAAGTCGTAATATGAGCTGTGTACTTACACAACTCAACTCACATGCACGCACACATGAGAAAATGTAACGAGACGACATATACGTAAAGCGACGAGACGACGATAAAGGATTTTGACAGGATTATAATAAACCACTTTCTCCTTTTGTTGTTCAACTTTCAGAGAACCAAGAGAGAGAGAGAGAAAAAAAAAATAACGCAAAAAGTAATCCATTCTTGTTCACATTCTCCAGTAAAATAACAAGTTACCTTATAAAAGTACTACAAACTTAAGCTACACTTTCTACTCTTGTGTGTACACAAATGTCTTAGTGGATAGGTATCTCTCGTCTTTTTGTTGTCAGGAAAGAAACAAACGAAAATTGCATTATTTGGATTGGATCGACAAAAAGGGATAAAATGGCTAAAACCAAGCCCTGAGAGAGTAAATCCGTTTTTATTCCTTATCCCTTCTAAAATAACAACAAAATGCACAAAATTGCCTTCCAATACGCATTGAGATAAGCAAAAAATATATATAAAAGGAAATGAAAAAATGGGTAGTCAATAAATGTAGAATCTTTTTCTCTAGTTTTTTGTATACATCAAAAACTACATATAACTGGTTATGGTTGGTTGTTTTTATATGGATATCATTCATCACACACCATGGCACAAGAAAAAGAGACGCACAAAAACGCAGAAAAAACACATATAACGTTCCCTGTCCACCCAGACCTAACCAACCAGAAGAAAAAATCCAATGAATGAAATGAAGGAGCGAAAAGATAAAAAAAAATACTAAAGAAGTATTATGGACACATAGACAAACAAACAAATAGGATTCTTTTTTCTTGGTCGATGAACCTTTTATTTTGGTAATGTTTGGAAGTGTCGAGAAAAAAAAACTTGCTTACTGTGAGTGAGACATAAAGACAAGACACCGGACAAATATATAAATAAATACAATAAATGCACACACGAGAGATGGCTATTTTACCCTTTTTATATATTTTTTCTCATGTGTGCGTGTGGGAGGAAAGTGTGAGCTGAGCTGAGCTCCAACTGCTGCGTGTAATTGATACACGAAGAAAGTGAGAAGAATGGGATGAAGAAGAGAGGAAAAAAAGTGTGAAAAAGCTCATTGTCTTGTTTTTTTGTGCTGGTGACGAAGCAGAGAATCGTTAGAGGAATCTCCAGCTCAGTGAAGCAAAAAAAAACTTGTGTGCATCGGTGTGCGTGTATCTATTTGTTTGTTTATCTTGTACGTTTGATGATATATATAAAAGGCTATCTCTTTATGATATTGGGCTTACGCTAGATTGTTTCTATTTGAGTTGGAAAACTCCCCAAAGGAAAAAATTGATCTGGTATCATCATCATCTAT
>JAQFZH010004718.1:0-11570 GCA_034695485.1 Entomobrya nivalis
CTTTACAAGTCCTATTTCTAACAACCAAGAGTAGATTTAAACCGTATATCAAGCATTGATTACAATATATAACCAAGAAATATATGGAAAATAGAAGGTCAAAAGATACTTCAGCAATTTGAAACTTCCAGTGAAACATACTGAATGAACATATCGAGTTCAGAAGTTCCAGATGTACGTAAGCCATTTAAAGAACGATTTTAAATATTCGTGTTCGATAGACGTTTAGCTGTAGCTTAGCTGGCTGCATGTCAAATTGACTAGCTTTCGAATTCTATTTGTAGCGGAAATTTGGCAAGTACCCAAATCCTTGAATAATTATTTCTGTTGTAGTTTTTGGTGGTAACTTAGCATTTTGGCGTTTTAAAATTGCATTAAATAATAATAGATTCAAACTTTTAAAATATTTTGAGAGAAATGTCGTTAAATTTTGACTAAGAACAATATTTATGTTACATTTTTACTAAATCAACTTGATAAATACTACAAAATTCAGGAAGTTATTTAATTATGATGAAAACATTTGTTATCTGTATATTGGATTGTACTAATTTAATGTAAACATTAATACGGAAGTGAAGCCTACAACTTATGTTTCCAGCATTTATCCATATTAAAAACGGGGTTTGTTTCCTGCACTATCACCAATAAATATAAACATAAAATTGAATTTCTGTTTAAATAAAATTTAATAAATTTAAATTGATATAATATTTTTTTCGTTTTAATGCAATGTACAAGAGTTTCGGGAAATGTTATGTTTGTCACATATATCAAATCAACCAATCGTCTTAAACCTTCGAAAGGTATAAAATCAGGTAATGGAACTAATATGCAATTGCCTAAAAGAGTAATTTTTTCAATGATAATTAGTGTAATTAGTAGTAATAAACGTGAACTGAATTCTAATGATTTCTTTCTAGTAAATCGTATAAATATTAGGAAATCTGCTACCAAAAAGTGTATTTAGTTTAATTTTATTAAAACAATTGAAAAAGAGGAAGTTATTTTAGTTAAAATAAAAATAAAAAGGAAAATCGATTTAAAAAATCCTCGACAAAACATCAGAAGTTATTTTTTCGCCAAACATTATGAGTTACATGTTTTCAATAAATTTTGTGTCATAAAGCTTGATTTGAACAAAAATTGACATACTTCGTTTGCATATCGACGTATATTGTCTTTTTTTATATAGAGCAGCCCAACAATATTATTTTTAATACATTTTTTTACACAGTTGGGTATCTACACTCGAATAAAACCATTTAAATTTTGTCTATATTCAGCTTTAAATAGTTAATATATTTTTATATCGCATATTGATTTATACTACCCCGGATATCGTATGACTTTTTTTTCAATTTGTGTTTAATTTCAGGTTACACGCGCGTGGTTTGTTGGGTACATGGTTAAGATTTGAAAGTTAAGTTTATAAAAATACAAATAAAGACAAGCATACAAGCATTCTATAGCATAGAAGCATAACACTAAATTATTTAAAGTTGGAACAAATTCTACATTTATATATTGAGCGACTTATATTTAAATACATTTTTGCATAGCCGCAGGGTGTGCTGTAGCTAAAAGACACATAAACCCATAAGTTGCAACACAGCTAAGTAAACCACTACGCAGTATATATTTGACTTAGACTGTATTCGGATCGTCAATAAGTTGCATTTTCACTTAAAAACCCCGAAAATGTTCCGTTTAAATCACCGCAAGTCCCATAACTTGATCCCTTGGGAACTAACGTTTTCAAACTGGATAAATTTTAGCCATCAAGTTGGCTGCATTCCTATAAAATATCTGAAAACAACTCACAAGTTTCACGTGACCAATAACAAGATCGTATATTACGCCTGGTATTTCCGAGTCTTTCTGCTGCTTCTTGACAACATTTACTTACTAACTCAGTTCCGTTTTGTCAAACCCACAACTGTCGACTCTGAAGAGTTTATGAACTTTTACGTTCACGCTTTACCCCGTATTTCTGCAACTTTCATGACAATTTCCCTAGCATTTGGCTTAAAAGATACTGTATACCTATTAAACGTCATTTACAATACACGAATTGTCTGGCAAAATGGTAAAAACTTTGGCAACTGGTCGTGCTCCTTTGTTGGGCCAGTTTGCAAAGGATTCACTTGGCTTATTATATTTTGCACGCCTTTCGTATCCATTCAATCTTTATTCCCTTTAATCCTTCATTTTCAAAACAGATATAGTCGACGATACTGGCCTGGGCAATATATACCACGATATTGGTATAACTCATGGATTGGAATTTTAGTGGAAGGTTTGAATGATCTACAGCTGAGCATGATGACTGTTTACTGTGTTTTCTATGTGACTATACTAGCAGTTAGTCTTTTTATAACAATGACATACTACACTGGATCTATAATGTAAGTTGTATTTAATTTATTTGAGTTTTAACTAACAGAAATTATTACGCCATATGTGATAGAGCTTGAGAAAAAGGGACTATCGATAAAAAATTGTCCGTTGGTTTTTTCAAGTTACATTGCTTCTTATCAAAATATGCATTTTTTTTAAATATCCCATTTTAAATGCGTATAAAAAATTTATAACGGACATTTTTTCCCCAATGATCCCTTTTTCTGTCGTACTACATATCCCAAATGTTAACTCTCTGTGTTATTTTTTAGAGAAAAGCTAGAGAAAATAGAGAAGCAGCCTTTTTACAAAAGGGACTATCTAAAGACGCCCCTATTGCAGTACAAAGCACTTCTTATTTTGAACCGCATTGGAACAGCATGCTACTGCAGGAAAATACTACCTTGTGTGGTTACAAGTGGAACGTTGGTTATGATAACTTGTAGTAGTTCTATGATAAGGTTTTATAGTAGCCTTCCACCATATATTTTATTTAATTTAGGTTTTGGCTTTACCGCAATTATGGTTGCTATAAGGTATACATATGATCATGGTGGTGGGCAAACTTTGTATAAATCTGTATATTTAAAGTGTTTGCTTGTGAGGGATGGCCAAGCTAGCTTGTATTTTAGGAAATGTGTTAGAAGTTGTATGGATATGCGAATGTATATCGGGCCATTCTTTTATGTGAACGAAAGTACGTTTTGTACTTGTATGAAGTTGGTTTTGGATCAAACCATATCTGTACTGTTTAGTTTTTGAAAACTGCTAATTGTCAATGTTTATCTAATATTGAAATATTTGTTGTTTATTATTAATTCTATCGTATATTAAGGTGCTTATGTTTATACAAACTAAATATTTACTGCTGTCCACTTTACATTGTTAACAGTAATAGTAGCTTGTTTTAAATAAAAGTATAAATTAAACTTAGGTAAAAAATTAAAGTTCAACAAGTTCAAAATACATTTTGTTAGGCAATCATGTATCCTCTTAAGGTTCATGTAGAAAAATACCTGTATTTGAATATAGCTGTAATATCTGTACCATATATAAGTCATGCTCAATTGGTGTGGTTGTCGGTTATTTTTAAATTTTGGAATTTATTCTTCTTTTTTTTGTAGATAGCAACTTAATTAAATTAATTTAAATATTAAGTGTCAGAATGTTACTTTTGTAGGATCAGTTGGAAGATGGAGGATAAAAGTCTGTCCGGCTGTGTGTACGCGTTATAAATCTTCCAAATACGGTTCTACCGATTGAAATTAAACTCATTAGCGGTGTGTTCTCATTTCTATGGTGAATGGGAAGAGAAGAACTCTATTGATTTTTTTTGGTTGGTTGGTCAAATTGGTTTAACAAAATAGGAGTAAAGGCCAATAAACCGTTAAGGGATTTTAAAATGGGACATTTTTTATTGCACCACTCTAAAAAAATTATTGCGATTAAACTATTATGTCAAAATATTATGGTCTAAAAATCTCAATAGTTTATGAAATCTGACTAGATACAAAAAGTTTTTTTTAAATATTTTTTTTTTAATATCTAAAAAATTAATTATTTTTTTTATTTTATAAGGTATTTAAAAAAAATACTCCTTTTAAATTAAAAAAAAATATATTTAAAAAAATTATTTAAAAAAATAGTTCCAAAAATGTATTTTTTTATTTAAAAAGAAATGCATTTAAAAATAATTCAAAATATAACTATTTAACAATTAATTATTTTTTAAATAAAAAAAATTAATAAAAAAATGATTTTTATTACTTTTACTCTTTTTTTTACCTTATTTATGCATTTATAATTTATTAGTTTCATTTAAAAAAAACTACATATCTATCAAATAATTTAATTCTATTGATTTAACAAACCCATAATTATTTAATTATTTATTAACACCAAAAAAATCATAACAAAATCACAACACACTATTCATTTCCCTCCTCCTCCTCACAAATCACCTTCACATTCCTCTTCCTCCTCCTCCTCCCCTCACCTCTCTCCCATTCCTCCCCACTCCCACATCCCTCCTCCCCCTCCTCATACCTCCTCTCCACCCCCAAAAACCCCTTCCCCCTCCTCTTAAAAACCAGTTTCCTCTTCCTCCCCTCCATCCTCATCCCCTCCCTATTCCCCCCATTCATTGCCTCCAACCCGCTCTTAATCTCTTCCCACCCCCACCTATGAGCCTCCTCCATATGTACCGCCACAAACTCCCTCCTCCTCCAAACCTTCTCACAATCCCCTTCCCCCTCCAAACACCTCCACCTCCTCTCCTCCTTGACATTATGCACCTGCTCATAATGAAATGTCATGCCCATCACGCTCACCCCCTTCCCACAAACCTCACAATCCAACACCCCCTTCTCCAAACTCCTCATCCCCTCCCACCCCTCCACCTCCCTAATCCCCTCCTCCTTCCTCCACTCCTTCGGCACCCTCGCACACTTATTCCCACTGTAATGAAAGTTCAACGCCATCTGTGTAAATCGCACAGCACCACACCACTCACAAGGGAAGCTATCCCCCGGATGCTCCCCCTTCACATGTTCCCTCAGTTCCCTTTCACTTTTAAAATCCCTCCTCTCACATCTCCAACATCTGTGCTTCCCACTGGTCCAACTCCGACCTTCGTGGTACACCCTTACATGTTCCCCCAATGCCTGCACTGTGGTAAAGTAACTGTCACAATGAGCCTCGGGGCATTTCAGCTGATTTTCTCTTTTTTGGCCCTCCCCATGCTTGAAATACATGTGCTGAGTAAAGTAAGTCTGATTGGTGAAGGTCCTCCCGCATTCCGGACAAACTTTAATTTTTTCCACTGGATGTACTTTTAATGGTCTTATCCTGTTTTGATTTCCATTTAAACTAGTGTATTCCTCGGTATGGCTTGTTCTAAAATGGGAGTACCATTTTTGGCTGCTTTTGAATTTTTCGCGGCAAATTAGGCATTGGAGGTGGAGGGGGTCGTAGTGGGGATTGTGGTAGAATTTACGGTGGATTTGGATGTATTTGTGGTTGAAGCTTTCTCCACAGAGGTCGCAGATTGAGTCGCGGATTATTTCGGAGGATTTACGACGTTTTCGTTTGGGGGCGCTGTCGTCGGAGGGAAGTGGGGGTTTGCGGCGGCGTTTCGGTTTTTGGAGGGGGTTTCCACCTTGACCGCCTCGATAACGGGCGACTGGAAGTCGAGTGGAATCTTTTGGGCGGGAAGAGGAGGTGGCGTTTTTTTTGAACATTTGGGGTTTCTCCATAAATTCCTCCCATTCACCTCCAGAATAATCCTGCATGTTTCCTCCATCGTCACCTCCATCGTCCTCATATCCTCCTCCATAATTACTACTTGTTGTACTGCTTGCTGTATATTGCTGAGTTGTTGGAGGAGCTTCTGCTGCTGTTTTATTCCCTCCAATTACCTCTATGGCTTGGAGGATATGTTGGAGGGAATTTGAGGAGGATGGGTGGTTTTGGTATGGGTTTTGGAGGAGTGGAGGTGGATGGCTATGGTAATTTTGGGGATAATAGGGCGCACTGTAATTGGTTGGTTGGGAGGTGGCCGTGGAATAGTTGTACCCCGGGGGGATGAGGGGAGGTGGTGGTTGCTGAAATGGAGGGGGTGGAGGTGATTGGCTATTGCTGATTGAGTCAGTGACCAAATTTTGTTGAGGAGGTGAAGACTGCTTCTTTTTATTTTTTGGAGGAGTTTTCTTGATTGGTAGATATTTTTGGAGGATGTCAGCTGTTCTTGTGTTTCTGGTGGGGGGAGTGGTGGTGACCCCTTTTTTTCGGGGTGAATTTTTAGTGGGTCTTCGACGAGGTTGAGGAGGACGAGGTGGTAATTGATGGCTGAGCATTTCGATTTGTTTGAGTTCTTGTTCGACGGCTTCGAGTTCGCGAGGATCTACTCGTTTGCGGGGGGCTAGAGGGCGGAAGTCACGGGTTGGTTGGTAGCTTTGTTCGAGTTCCTTGACTCGTTGGAGGACGAGGGATTCGGGGGTTCCGGAATTTAAAAGAGTGGTTTTGAGCGTTCGTCGAGCTTTTTCAAGGCGTTGTAGGATGAGACGTCTTTGCCGTTTTTCGGGTGGTTCGGTTTGCTGCATAATCTGAAATAAGGAAAAAAAAAATTATAAAATATCGAATAAAATATTTAAGGATATATTAAAAAATGAGTTGAAATTAAATGTATTAAATCAGAAGTGAATTAATGTCTTTCCTTTAAATTTTGTGGAAGAAAAATATTTACAAAATATTGGAAAAGTCAATACAAAAAATAGCACAGAAAAAAAATGTAAAATTAATTTATAAAAATTAACACATAATGTACCATTTAAACAAAAAAAATACTACGAAAATTAATAAAAAAATATTAAGGAAATTAATACGAAAATTAATAAAAAAATATTAATAAAATTAATACGAAAATTATTTAAAAAAAATATTAAGAAAATTAATACGAAAATTAATAAAAAAACATTAAGAAAATTAATACGAAAATTAATAAAAAAAAATATTAAGAAAATTAATACGAAAATTAATAAAAAAAATATTAAGAAAATTAATACGAAAATTAATAAAAAAAATATTAAGAAAATTAATATGAAAATTATTTAAAAAAATAGTACTCTAATAAACCATTAGTAAAAATTAATAAAAATATAGTAAAAACAATTAAAAAATTAGGGAAAAAATTTACAACAATTAATAAATAAATCAATGCAAAGATTAATGGAAAACGTAAAAATGAAAAAACAAATATTACTAGTGAAAATATTTTTTAGTAATTCAATATAAAAATTAGCAAAAAAAATTCATTATTACTATCAGCTAAATAAATATTTAAAAAAATACTAGTTCATAATTTAAAAACAAAAACACCAAAAATATTACAATTAACCTTTTTTTAAATACCAAAAACCATTTAAACTAACTAAACTAAAAATTAGCAAAATAAATTAAACCAATTATTTTTACCTCATCAATACTCATCCCAGTATCCATTAAATCCTGAACCATCAACCTCTTCTTCAGCCTATTCCTCTTATCCCTCAACACATTCAGCCTCCTCTTCTCCTCCTCCCCCAACACACCAACCACCACCTTCTTTTCCCTCTTCTTCTCTCCCCCATTCCCCCCACCAATTTGAACTTCCCTCTCCACTTTACCCTCCACCTCCCTCCTCCTCTCCAAATACTTTCTCGCATTTCCCCTCATCTTCTCCAAAAACCGTTCCCTCCTCTCCCCCTCCATATTCCTAAAGTACCTCCTCCTCTCCTCCATCATCCTTCTCCTCTTCTCCGGATCACTCTTCACCTCCGCCCACTTCCTCCTCCCCCGTTCCCTCACCTTCTCCCTCATCCTCTCCTTTTTCTCCTCACTCATATTCGCCAAATACGCCTGTCTCTTAAAATAATTGTCCATTCGTCTCCTCTTCAACTCATCCTCCTCCACTGGCTCCTCCTTTGACTTTTTAGTTATCCTCCAAATCTTTGCCTTGTCATAAATCTCCCGCTTTTGCTCCGGTGTCAATTTTTTATATCTTTTCCGCCTTCTCTCCACATCCCTCTTGTATTGCTCTCTTATCCTTTCACGTTCCTCCTCAGTGGTGGCGTCCTTCAATGACCTTGGCCCCCCACCACCACCATTTCTCCTCTTGGATGACTCTGACTCCACCTCTTCTTTTCCGACTTCCGATTTTGGATTTGTGGGGGTCCTCGGCTATTTAAAAAATAATAAATAAAAAACCACAATTAAATATTATTTGAATTTATCAACCACCACAACAAATATCATGATTTTTTAAACCACGATTAAATAATATTTCAGGTTAAAAAGCTAAAATTAAATATCATCATTATTTTTTTTAAATCACCACAAATAAATACTACATTAATTATAAAAGCATCATAATTAAATCTTATTTTAATATAAAAAATCACCACTATTAAATATTAATTTAAGTTTAATTAAACACAATTAAATATTAACTTTGGTTTAAAAAAACAACAAAATTAAACATTGTTTTATATAAAACAACCACCACAATTTGATTTTAATTTTTTTTTAAATCCCCACAATAAAATATTAATTTAATATAAAAATCCACTGTAGTTAAAAAAATAAACTAGAAACTACTACACAAAAAACCGACAAGTGATTATTATGTTGTAATTTTTTTGTAATCAGAATTAAATACTCTTTTAATTTTTTCAAACCCGAATTAAATACTCTTTTAATTTAAAAATCCAGAATTAAATATATATATATGTATTTTTTTTAATGTCCTTCAATATCGTAAATTCTTTACCAAATTAAATATTTTGCTTAACAAAATTCAAATTACCTTTTTCCCGCCACAATTCCCATCTTCCTTCTCCCCCTCCCCCATCATCTTCCTCCTCTTTTCCTCCCTCCGCCTCCTCACCTTCTCATTCCTCTCCCTTTTCTCCTCAGCCGTTAAAGTTTTCGCCCTCCTCCTCTCCATCGTCTTCCTATTCTGCTCCCTCACCCATTCCCTTTCCTCCTCCGTTCTCGCCTCCTTCAAAGTCCGCGGTCTCCTCCCATTCCCCTTCTTCCTCATCCCCTCACCATAGTCATCCTCCTCATCTTCACTCTCCTCCAATTCTCTTTTAATCGCCTCCTTCACCACCTTATCCACATTTTTCCTCTTTGGTATTGATCCCTTTCCTCGCCTCCCGCTATTTCCCGTCTCCTCATCAGCTGATGAGCCCTCGCCCTCCTCCTTAAAATAATTCACTTTGCCTTGTGTACTCCTGTGCGAACGTCGCCTCTTCATTCTACCTCCATCCTCCTCCTCATTTTCAAGATAACCACTCATTAAATCTTCACTTTCCTGCTCCTCCTCCTCCTCCACCTCTTTTTTAACTTGACACTCATAATTAATGTCAACGTCATTAATTAGTGTACACATTTAGTTTAATTATAAATACTACTCCAGTCTCCGAAATAAATTTAATTGCTCATTATCCAGTCTCCAGTCGTCCAATATCTTAGCCAAGCTACCGGAATCATCACCAGTCCAATGGTCACTAATTGTTCCCCTGTAAATTAACCAGAAAAATAAATAAAAACACAAAATTAGCCCAATTTAACACAATAATTAGTTTATCAATTATACAACAATTTAACTGTTAAGTTAATTAATTACCACCAATACGTAACACCAAAGCCAGCTATTTCACATATTTTCCCGAAAACAAAAAACAGATGATCAACCAAGTACACCACTGAACTTAGCTGGACTGGAATTCGCAGTACAACAACTATTTAAATTAAATTAAACGAACAATTAAGTTAACAGCACACCAAATAATTATTAATTATTATTAAGCTCACCGTACGTTTTTTATTTAATTTTTAGTTTACCTTTTAGCTGCCGTAAAAATGTGTGTGTATTGACAGGACAGCGAAGAGAGATGTAAACAAAAGTGGTTTTCTAAAAGTGTACTTACACTGCATACCTAACAAACAGCGGAGTCAGCTGAGATATATATTTTTTCACCTTTTCAACACAGAAACAAAGTAAATGGCATCACAACATCGCTTTTTTATGTATCATGAATGACTTTTAAATGAAAATAACTAAATGTATTAAATGACTACTAAAGTCGGATTAACCAATTAATTTAATCTATTTTATTATGGAGCAGAAAGCGAAGCTCAGCGGAGTACTGTATTCATCATGTTCGTCTGTCTGTCTGTCCGTCCATCTTTAAACCTGATAAGTGATAACTCCAAAACGGGTTGACCGATTTCGTTCAGATTTGGCATGTTGGTAACTAAGGTCAAGGGCAAATACCCTATTGATTTTTCAATCCCCCAGGTCAGACTCCAAGGTCAAAGGTCAAGGTCGATAATTTTTTTAACTTGTTCATATAGTACATTTAAATAGCGCAATCGAAAGCTCCGGTCAAGTATATCACAAATCATATGTTACTTTAGGTCAAGGTGACATTGTTAGGGTCAAAAATCGCGGTCAATCGTAAAAATATCAAACATAGGTCATGTGACATAATTTTTCATTCGCGACAACAAAATTAATAATTCTCATCTTTCGCATCGTTTCCACTCCGTCGTCATGATCGCTATTACAGCGGGTTTATTAAATTTGTATCCATAATTTTTTTTCGCCAATAAAGCAAAATAAATAATTTATTATATTAAATTAAAATATTTAATTGTAGAAAAAAATCCAGTTATTTTTTAAAAAATTAAGTACATTAAAACTAATGAAAGAATGCATTAAGAAACATAACCGTCATCATAATAACCGTAAACCCAATCTCGATTTCAGTAGCCCTGCTTGTTGTTGTCATGGCCATTTCTGTAGTAGCTCCGTCCCCGTCTACATCAGTCACACTTTTCATTATAGTCCCAGATACATCCATACGATTTCCACCACGACAGTTGGGATATAACGAGTTATGGCTACAAAAAATCCACAACGAATATGTTCATTAACCGAATCCTAAACTGACTATTTTAATTAAATTAATTAACCATTAAAAAATAATTAAATTATAATTATTTTTATTTACTCTCGGCTTCCAAGTTTGCATCCATTATTATTATTTTCTTTTGAACACTCCATAACCTCCATTAGATCTGAAGGTGCTTTCCCAACATTTAAATTTTGAGGAATGAGAACGTGTCCAAAGTTGTGACAATACTGGTAACAAAATATACCAATAGTTTGAAAGTCTCCAAGGCTCCGTGGCAAATATAGTGTAATATTTGAACTGTCGATTTTATCTATTAACCTGTCACATTTGTCATTAGGATAAGGTAGTGTGACATACATGTCTTTATCGGTTGTATATATGCCTTCAAGTTTAAATGGAAAATTTAAATTTTTAAAATAATTAGTAAAATATTTTGAATGCCATTAAATATTTATAATTTAGTGAATTTACCTTTTGATCCTCTCAATTGTCCATGAAATGAAGGATCAGGTCCGCCATTATATTTGAAACGGGTTATTAGAAGTTGTCGGTCGTTTACAGCGTAGACCTCCCCTTTTAAGCCGTGAGCACACTCGTAAAAGCGCCCAATTTTAATTGGCTCGGCTAAGATTTGGAAAGGGGCTTGAGTTAATATATATATTATATTGAGGGTTAGCCCCAACAATATATTTTTAGGAAACATTTTAATCT
>JAQFZH010004719.1:0-11569 GCA_034695485.1 Entomobrya nivalis
TGAAATTGCTGAATTCATCAGTCACTCAAACTTTAGAAATCTTATGTATGCTGATTGAAAATATAATAATATTGTATGTATGTATGTATGTATGTATGTATTCTCTTTATTGCAAACCAAACATCATGACAAATATCACAAAAAGGTTCATAAGACTAAAAAACTACAGTAAATTTAGTTTACATAAATCCCACGATCAGCTTTACTGATCATCCGTCGCTCTAATATTAAAAAGTAATTTTTTCCATTCTTTTGAAATTGATGATTTTATAAAAACATTCGAATTTACTATTGCTCTAATAATTAAATTATCACTGTCAGCTATACGACTCAAAAGAGAAAAGGCAGATGAGCGTCTCATTGCATTAAAATCATTTAGACCAAGTTCACAAAACATCTCAGAAGCACTATTCCTTCTACTCCTGCCAAACACAATTCTGCATGCATCGTTGTATGCAACTTTGATATTTTTTATTAGCACTTTCCGAACTGGCACCCACACACTATTACAGTATATATTTGAGAAAAATGTCTGGAATAAAAATCTCTTCACAGGTAGCGTACATGAGGAGAACCTGTTCTTTAGAATATTAGCCCGGGCATATAGCTCGCGCTTTCTCCGCAAAAGTTCATCTTCGTCCCTCTTACGACAATTAATGTCAAACCCCAAATATCGCACAGTTTCTTTCCATTGTAATGTCTTACCACAAAGTTTTATAAGGGGCATTGTCATATCAAATCCATGTTCACAAAAAGCTTGACAAACAGTCTTACTGGGATTAAAAGTGAGGTCATGCTCTTTGGCGTAGTCTTCACAAATTTTTAGTAAGATTTTGAGAGCTGCAATACCTGTGGTCAATAAAATTACATCATCAGCAAAGCAGAAATGGTTAGTACTAATCCCTCCAATCCTACAGCCAACTCCACATTTCGATAAAAGCTTACTAAGCTCATCCAAATACACTGCAAAATAGACTGGCGAACTAACACTTCCTTGCCTCACCGACGTTAATACTGAAAAATACCTAGAATAGTGGCTTGCCCATCTAACTTGGAATTTTTGTGTTCGAAACCAGAATAACAATAACTTTATAATTGCACTCGGTATGCCTCGGTCACATAGTTTACGTAAAAGTGTAAAATGATTAACTAGATCAAATGCCTTTGTGGCATCCATATAGCATGCGAACACTGGGGTTCCATTCCTAACGTAATGATGTGCTACTTGCTTTACTCTATATATAGCCATTTCCGTTCCCACTCCTCGTTTGAACCCAAATTGATTGTCTGTTGTTCCTAAATATTTCCTCGTATGATGAAGAATAACTAGTTCGACAATTTTCGAGAGAACACTTGCAATGGCTATTGGCCTATAGCTACTACTGCGACTTCCGTCCATCCCTCTCTTCTTAACAATAGGCACTATCACAACTGTCATTATTATATGTGGAACAAAGCCGTGAGCAATCATGGACCTAATTAGATTTGTGATTACTGGTACGATTATGCTTGCACATTGTTTGTAATGTTCGGCTTGAATGCCCTCAGAGCCTGCGCACTTTCCTATCTTAAGTTTGTTAATAGCCTCTGCTACTTCGTCCATTTCAATATTCAGAGGATTGAATTCGCCCTTCCGAATGTAGCTTTTTACACTTTCTTCGTGATAATTGCTTTGGGAAGTGGTAAATAACTTTTCATATATTCCAGCCCAATGTTCGCTGATTTCCTCCACCCCGGTTACCCCATCCAACTGCGCTGAAAGGTGTTCTCTTTCATTATCATGCCGCTTCACTTTCTCCCAGAACTCGACAAAGTTTTTGCTAGCATAGGATAGTGCGAGTTCGTCATCTATTCGGTGTTGCTTGTTTCGCCTACACTGACGCAACGCTCTTTTAAATAATTTCCTTTTTTCAGTCAAGACCTTAAAAAGAAATTCATCTCTCTGTTCATTTGAACACCAATTCAAATATGCAGCTCTATACTCATCATAAAAGGGTTTGACTAAATCATTCCATCCGTGTTCTCCTCCATTTTTCCCCTTACAATTAGTTGTTGGTCTAGTAAGTAGAGCGCCACACTTTTGAAGGGTATCAATCAATTGTACGGTACAATATTCGATTCTTTGACAATGCTCCTTGCTATTGCAGCCCTGTATATCACATATATTCCAGTCTGTCTTATCTAATTGGTATTGTACTTTTTCATTGTAAAAGTGCTGTTGTGTTGCATTTAGTTTTTTCCAATTAATTTTTGGCTTACACTGTTTCACCTGGATTTTACTTGCTATTATTGGTTGCACATTAAGCTCCACAGTAACAGGGATATGGTCACTTGGTCCAATAACATAAGGTATGCACACTTGCCCCACGATGGTGTCATTTATGATACAGTGATCAATCCACGATGAAAAACCACTACCTTTACTTGTGAAAGTTTTTGTGCAACTGGGCAGTTGCTCTACATCTATAATCATTAACTTATTATCACAGCACATTTTGTACAGCTCATCATACTTTACCATGTGGGGTGAAAGGTTAAAATCACCCATGATTAATATTTGGCCATCATGACTGCTACACAATGCCTCTAACTTACCCACATATTCACTTATTAAAAAGCTATTTTCACTTGTATTACAGGGCATATACACATTCACAATTAGTAGGTCACCGCAATTGGTTCCCATTATGAGATAGGTTAGTCTGGGGTCTACTACATTAATCTGTTTTATTGAGTTGTGATATTTGTTATTTATCATTGTTATGGTTCCTCCATACGGTCTTCCCCGACATGAGTTTTTATGATTTGGCATGCTTGATGTGCACACACATTTAAATTCATTAAATATTTTTTCTACTAGTTCACTTTCGAACGAATACAACCAACTTTCCTGAATAAGAATAATATTATAAGCTTGGCAAACTTGTTGTAACCATAAATTATTTGATTTGAGGCCTTGAATATTCCAGGAGAGTACTCTCATGCTGTTGTAGTTGAATTATTTGCCAATATGTTATCAGCTGACAATTTTTTATGATTACGTAACATTTTATATGGCCTTACTAACAAGCCAGTCGCCCATTTGTTGGGGTCTTCCATGTCTCGGAGAAACTGGGATAGTGGCAGGTCTTTCAAATCAAAAATCAATTTGAATGACTTGTACGAATTGTGTTTTGAGACGAGTTCTTCTGCTTTGATCAGGACATGGGTAACAAGGTCATTCTGCTCCACCATTTTGGTCACATCCTCCGATTTGGTTTCAGGGTCAAAACGTCAAAAGGGTAATATGTTTTTGATAAGTGCACGCTTTTAGGGAAAGTAATACTTGTTATGTTAAATTGAAGAAATGTTATATCAGAATATATTCTCTGAATTGGTAGCAAGTTATATTTTTTAAGTATCTATTACCGTCTGAAATGTGATGGATAAAATGGATGTAATTTAATGTAATGTAATTTTCAGTAATGGAAATGTGCTCCACCCAAAACGAAAATATCATAGGTTCAGTGGTGGAAAGCAGGCTCCTGATTTTGAAAGACAATAAAGCAATCTAATCTAATCTAAAGTCTATGGGAGTGAGTGTACTTAAATTATTTATGATTCATTATTAGTAGTTAGTCAAAGTAAAATAATTGTCTAGTAGTGGGGAAGAATTTGCTAGTCTAAATTAAATTAAAATAGGATTTGTTGCAGAAAATATGTAGGAATTAAATCAGAAACTATTTAAATTTAAAATTAATTTAATTAATTTAAAGTCACATTTTTGTTCAATTAAAAACAAATGATTGAGAAGAATGCCAGATTCGGTGGCTCTGGAACACGCCAAGTATGAACCGAGCTCCAAGAACAGACACGAGGCCAAGCCAACGCAATATACCAAGGCGAGCATGCTTACACTTTAGGTATTTCTGAATGTATGCACTATTAAAAGGGAAATGCAGTAACCAAGGACAAGTACACGATTAGAAAAAAGAATAACCATAATGAATGGAATATGTTTTTACTGACAAATTTCACTAGTTAATCACAATATGTTTCCGTTTTCAAATTTAATATCCACAGGATATGGGTAGGACTTCCCAAAAATGGATTTGTTCATTTTTTATGCCTTCGAAACCGGTGGAGTTGCAGGTGTGTTTGGATTTGCACCAGAAAACGTCATGATTTTTTTGATTCGCAGACGGATATATATACGTCGGTTAAAATGCTTTCTTCGTTGGTATAAAGCACAGATTAAGCTTAAAACTTAATTAGGAATTATTGTAGAATGGCTTCATTTCGAAGAATAAAATATCAAACTATGTCATCATAATTAAAATAGAACGGTAGAAGGATTACTTTATGCGAATATGCTTCCAAATCATAATATGGGTAGATAATAGCTATGCAAGATTTGGCATGACAAATATATGTATGATTTGTTAACTGACTACTTGAACGATAAAAATCGATGATGCTGAAATAACAAAATATGTCATACTGGATTTTATGTTGCTTGTAGTGGAATAAAATGAATAACATATTGACTTATATACTTGCAGTGATATTTTTTATGTAATGCGCAATTGTGAAAATATTAACTTAACCCAAAGTGGTCTTGTGGTACTAATGGAAAAAAGTCAGTGAATTATGAATTGTCACAAAGATAACGCTTAAATTCGATCATTTTGCTGATATAAAGTTAACCACAAGCTGCTGTTTGTACACTCAACAAACCAAAGCTTTTTGTTGTTTTAATAATGTACACTGCGATTACACCTAAACCTTCCATTTTTCTTTTATAATGACCTGAATATTTTGAAACAAACACCAGACAAGTTCAATACATTTATATGAAATTTTATACTGAAACGTTAACTTGAACTACTCGTGCATTGACTCTCTTGTTACATAAATAAATGCAAATATGTTGTGTGCATGTATGAAGGATTGATGATTGATTCCCTAAAATTACAAGTGGTCAAACACTGCAGATTGCTGTGGACCCACATTGGACCAAATATTGACATATTATGTAACTACATCGAGCGTTGAAAGATTATTTTTAGGTCATGTAAATTTGAGGTAGGAGATTGCATGATGTTTGTAACATTTGAAACAATCAAGCGCAAAGTGAGATGATAAAGTAAACTGTCCCGATTACATTGGAATTCAGGACAGTTTACTTAATGTCTATGTTGTCATATCTCCTTTTCATCATTGCACTGCGTAAAATGATGTTTTTTTATTTGCTTCGGGGTTATTGAACCAATGAAGTCAACCCAATATTTAGACTTTATCTTCAGGTTATTTGCCTCTCTGACATAAGGTTTGACTTATCTTGTGAATTTTCTCCAGTATGGATTATTTCCATGAAGTCACGTTGTTTGCTGTAGCTGTATATAAAGTGTATGCCGTAGACTTTTTATTCTTAGTGTAGAAACATCATTTGACTTGGAAATATTTCTTATAAAATAATAACAGCTCTTCCATAATTAACTGAAGTTAACTACGAAATATCAAACTAAAGGCTTCACTGGATTTAAAACAAAAAGTTAATAAAATGGGGCCGACAAATAAAGAAAAAATCAAACAAAACTTGTCTCGACTTATTGAACTCAAAGTGTGTTCTCCAAAATTTCTGGTCATATTCCTGACAAAAAGCGTGTTATCAAGAGTAGATATCCAACTAATTGAGGCTGAGGTATGTGGTTATTCATAATTTAGAGCACTATAAACAAATTTAATGCTAATTATTCTTAAATGCATTAATTAGTAGTAAATTAACACAAATATTTTTCTTTGTTTTAGGAAAAAAACAAAGGTCTAATTGCGGCTAGTTGCAAGTTCTATGAAATTTTAGAAAGTAGGACTGGCTCATTTAAAGTTTTATTGGAAGCCCTAGAGAAAACTAATCAAAGCGGTGCATTGCGCGTTTTGAGGGAGTCACCTAATTCAGACAACCCTACCACAGAGACATCTTCCCTGAAGAGTTTCTCAAAAGCTCCCACGTATGTCACTGACTACATCAATATACAAGAAGGAAAATATTTAATTGTCTGTTCATATGACTGCAAGCTTACTTGTGATTGGATTCTCGAAAGTATTCCAAGCTGTAAATTTTACGACGTCACAAAGATATTTGAGACAGTTTCTATGAATTCCGAATTTTTAGACCTAGATACTATTGTGGTTACAAACCTGGGAGATAATCTGGATCCTTTATTTGTAATGGAACAAAATTCCCAGTTTAATGTTGTATTTGTGACACAATCGAGTGATGTTCAGCTAAAAGAAAAGATACCACTTCCAAAATCAAAGTGGAAAGTTGTTCAGGATAACATTCAGTGGAGTGACCTTAGCCCTCACACAAGGCTCGGGATAACTACCGGTTTGAAGGAAAGTCTAGACCTGGATATAAATCGGTTAACTACTGCTTTAAATACAGTCAATACAAAAACTATAATTGAACTAGTTAATCGAAAATTTCCCCATCCAATAAACCTTTTCTCTCAGACGATCCCGCAACCTCTCAGTTACTACGTTACTCGAACTTTACAAACTCGCCAAGTCATAAAGAAACAAATCTTGGAGGATAAACTTGAGATCGATTTTGTTCTGATTAGTAATATAGATAGATGTACCCTTTCTGATATGTGTGGAAACAAGTTACATGAAACGTCTAGTAACTTGTTACGACACAAAAATGAAGAAAGAAAACTCATTCTTCTAGAAAACGAATTCGACTTTCAACGAATTTCCAATACCTTTCAGAACCATTCAGTTCATCTTTTAAACTTTGAAGACCAAAAATTAATTTGGCTGAAATCGAAAGGAAATATATCCATTGTACAGAAATACGTAGCTGATCAACAACTAGCTTTAGACGAATCAGCATTTATTTCGGGAATTTTGGCCAGAAATAATCGTAATCCGATCTGCATATCTGATACTCCAGGAAAAGGAAAGTCTGTGCTTTTGGCAAATGTAGCCAGACAGATCAAAAGAACCCAAAATGACACTGGCATTGTTGCCTTTATCGTCATAAAAGACTTGATTCAACGATTAGGAGAAAACGGTAACACAACTTTATCATCTTCCAGAATTATTTCTGTTGTATCTTCTTTTATCTCAAAATCCGCACTGGGTGATGTGTATTTAAGTGCTAATAAACAATATCTTCATGAACTCATGTTGGATGGATTTGACGCAGATGACACTGATTTTGCATTTGAGTGCATAAAACTTATTCGTTCAGTTTTTAGTGAAACTCGAATTTGGATCACAAGCAGACCTCACTTGCTCCAGGATTTGGAAAAATGTCTAGAAACTATTGGATACAACGTAACCCCATTTAACACAGCAGACCAAATACAATTTTTGTCATCATTCTGGGAAAATCGGATAGAAAATTGTAATAAGGACACCTTGTCCACTTTTGCCGTTCAGTGTTTAAAAAGATTAGACACGACGCTGGGACGGCAGAAAGATGAAATTGCTGGAATCCCTATGCAGTGTTTACTAATTGCAGAAGTTTATGAAGAGGACGCCAAACGGTTTTTAGGAAGCACTTCATCAACAGTAGAATTGTTTTCCGCTGTAATTATTTCTATTACGGATTTGTATAAAAGGCTTATTGAAAAGAAGTTGGGAACGTTTCGAGAAAGGTACAACGGTAGAAATTTAACTTTATCAGAAATATTTGTAGCACATATGCGTATGGCTATGCAAGAGGTATTTCCATCCCATATACACGCATTTTCGAAATTTCTCGTCCATAATATGTCAATGCAAGAAACATTTGATTTTGGGCTAGTCGAAGCATCAAATATTTTGTCAACTCCTCGATTTATCCATAGAACTTTTGCTGAATACTTTGTTGGGCTATTTGTGTCCCAATTACTTAATAAACATCCAAGTCAAGAAACGTTTGAGTTTTTATTCTCAAATGTAATGATAACTACCAAAGCTGAAGTATTAATTAGGACAAGCGAATGGTTTTATGAGTCGTATCCTAAGAAAGATATTCTAATCAAGTATTCAAAGTTCAAACAAAACGTGATTTGTTACTTTTTAAACTCGTTTGCTGAAAAACCTCCACCAGATTTGGCATACAATTATTTACACGATGATTTCGAACGTTTTTGTTCCATTTCCGAAGCTTGTGTTTATCACAATTTTGACAATATATATATGCACATTATACCACAATTCCTGCGTCAAATGGTAATTGTAAACGAACACTTTTTAGTTAAAGCGGTTTATTTTGCCAACATTACTCTATTGAACATCATAACCGATGAATATCTTCCAGTTTATTGTACACCAATCGAAAATATAAATGTTTGTCGATTTGAAGATGGTGGCTACTTGGACTCAGGGTATGGACATTACGAAATAGAAAACGAGACAGGAGCCCAAAATTATAATAAGCTTTTAATTAATTTACTACATCTAGCTGTGAAAAAAGCAGATTATGCAACGGTGGATTTTCTTGTCACAAAGTATTTTCGTCTTTCAGTTGAAGAAAATCCAAATGGCATGTACAACAATCTTATTCGCATTATTTATGATAATTCGAGCACCAACAATGATATGGTTGTTGCGGAAAAGAAACTAATCATTCAATGTTTATCAAAAATAAACAAAAATCTTTTGATATCTGAAAATGGATTCAGTCAATTTCCTCTGGAAGTTTCTCAACCACATCCTGATTTGATTTTTAAAGTTTTCAAACTTTCAAAAAAGTTTTACACAAGAATAAATGTCCTGATACAAGTTTTGAGTAAAGTTTCCATTGGCATGCCAAGTAAAATGCTTTTAGATTTTATGAAAACAATGTTTTCAAATTTGGGAAAAACTATAGTAACAGAAATAGTGCTTAAAGATAATATGCTCAAAAGTATATGTTGGGCTAATGGACTTACAACAGAACTATTAGACTTTCTCAAAGAACAACATTCCAGTTTCTGTAATGTAAATTCCGACTGCAGAATCGAGGTTTTTATGATTTGCACATATAGAAAATCTGAAAATATTTTACAGTGGCTGTTAAAAAATTTGCCATATACAAATACCAATATTAAAGTACTTATAACTGAATGTCTTAGACGCACCAGTTTTATTGGGGTAAATGTACTTTTAGGTTACATAAACAAAGATAGGACGATGGACCAACTTGCTACATTTTATGAAACGTTTGAGTTTTTATTTTGTGACATAGGTGCTTTATCCACTGAAAATCTTTTTACTATAGTGGAACTTATAAGCTTTTTTATATGGAAAAATCCCTCAAAATGTTCTAAAAATCTGGATATTAATGAAATTTTAACGGAACTGATTAATTTAGGATTTGTTTATCCTGACAAATTAATTCTTAAAAACTTAGCCACCAAATCGTTTGCAGATTTGGTTAAACTCGTATGGATAACATACGTATGTAAAAATTTAACAAAGCAAGAGTTTTTAAGTACACTTGCCCTCTCCTTAGGAAATATTGACATTCAAGCAAAAGATGCATTAGGAAACAACATACTTCACACTATTGCTCTAATGCCTGATTTTAGATCCCTTTTTAGTTTATGTAGATTTTGGGGCACGCTTCATGAATATACGTAGAAATAATTATATGTACAGTAATATTTGGAACGCTTTGGTGGAAAGTCAAATAAATATTTTGCAATATAACATTCACCATAAAACACCAATCTGTCTTCTTTCAAAATTAAATCTTGGTTTTAGGCAAGAAAACTTAGTATTTGATGCTATCTTGTTTGCGGCAAATTTTATGATAGATCAAAACAGTTGGAATATAATGGATATTCACCGATTGTTTTATTTGGTAATAAAAAGTCACCGTCTAAAGATTATACAAAAGATCCATGAGTGGTATGCCAAAATTTGCGAATCTTGTGTCATAGCCCTAGAAAATGTAACCTTTCCTGTTGAAGAGAAAAATTGTAACTTTCTTGATGCTGCGATACAAAGCGGAAGTGGTGATGCTTTAGAGTTTGTCATAAACGTTCTAAATATTCGTAAACCACTTTTGCTTCCTTCTTCCGAATCTATTTATCAATCAGTCCATCATGGTGTTAACCCAGTAAAGTATATTCAGTATATGACTCAAATATTCCCGACAGAACTAAAACAGATGGTGGAGTATCCCAGTGACCAAAACCATACTATATTGCCATCACGTCGTATGCATTCAGAACTTTTAAAACTTTTGCATAAATTAGGAGCAGATGTGAATGCTATTGACGATAACGGAAATACTCAGTTACATTTTGTAGTGTTGTATGGATTTAATAAATGTGATATTTTTGAACGTCTTATTGATTGCGGTTCCAATGTTAACGCTAAAAACTCAAAAATGGAAACGCCATTATTTCTTTTGGCTAAGAATAGTGGCAAAGGGGTATTATTTAGTTCAAATGAATGTATAAATGCTCTTAAACTACTAATAAAAAATGAAGCCGATCCAGGCATACAGGATAGAAATGGAAATACATTTTTACCCCACTTAGTCGAAAATATAGTTTTGGGTAAAGTGTTTCAACTTGTCATAGAGATTCTGGTTTCAAACGGTTTGATTGACATATTGACATTAAAAAACGATCAAGGTAAAAGTCCGTTGGAGTTGGCAGCAGAAAACTTAAACATTTGTAAAAGTACTAAGCAACTTTTATGGAAATATGGCATAATCATTTCGGAAATGTGAGTTTAACGAAAAAATAGAATAGATTTAAATTTACCTTTTAGCATAGTTTATGTTTACATATAATTCCAAAACTGTAATGAAGTATAAAAATTGTATAAAAATTGTATTAAAGTCTATATTTGTTTTGATAAGTCATAATCTACCGATTTAGAAACGTCAAATCAACAAATCATACTATAAATTAGAATATATCTAGTAATATGATTTTAATTAAATTAAACATTTATTGTATATAATATTGATACATATTTTAATTAATAAAACCAGTGCCGCCAAGCGGTCCCATAATGCCAGCCATAAATAATATGTGACTACACAACTGAAATTAGTCATAATTCTAACCAAGCGATTAATTGAATGTGGCCCGTTAATTGAACCCCAATCGTATTTGAAGTGGACCTCAGTTTGAATTCAAGTCAAACAATTATTTGAATATTTCAATTATTATTATCAACAATTATTTCAAATATTATTACAATTACAACTAATAACCCAACCTCACCTAATCAGCTTTTTTACCCTGTACGCATCTTTGAGAAGTAGAACCATACCTTGCTTCTCTACCCTGTCCACAACATTTAGACATACAACAACCTATCCTTGCTTCTTTACCTTCTACACATCTTTGAGACTTAAAGCCTTTCCTTGCTTCTCCACCCTGTACACATCTTTGAGAAGTAGAACCTAACCTTGCTTCTCTACCCTGTCCACAACATTTAGACATACAACAACCTTTCCTTGCTTCTCCACCCTGTACACATCTTTGAGAAGTAGAACCTAACCTTGCTTCTCTACCCTGTACACATCTTTGAGAAGTAGAACCTAACCTTGCTTCTCTACCCTGTACACATCTTTGAGAAGTAGAACCTA
>JAQFZH010004720.1:0-11567 GCA_034695485.1 Entomobrya nivalis
GTATTCGATTCGTAAGTTGTAAGTTGATTATTGAAACTGAGTAACCAAGGTAACTCAATACATTTCAAAGAGAAAATGTTAGCTCCGCTCTGCTCTTTTATGATTCTTCTCAAATAATAAGGGCAATGCATTTATTAAAAAACATTTGCCTATACCTAATCAATTTTTTAATATACATTTGAACCCGGTACAATCTTAGAAAAGCTTAGAAAATCTCTTATGTCATCATTTGAAACTAGCTTACAGTTTTTAAGCTTTATTAAATTCCAGTACATGAAAATATGGAAGCACATCAAATTCCAAGCATACCTAGAAATTAATAGGGAAATGTTTCAAGGTTCTTTATTTTGAAAAGTAATATCAAGACAAGTTATCAAATACATTTGAAATATTTGGTTATTACGCAAATTTTATTTATCGCTTGTAATATAAATTATATATAATGTAGATAGAAACATGTACACTTTACTAGTTGCATTTGAAATAAACGAAGAGAGAAATCCAATACATACATATTGCTGTCGGTACTCCAATTCAAAGACGGCAAAAGTTCAAAGGAACCCTTAAGTGTACACTTTGCTTAGTGTAGCAGCGATTTTTAAATTATAAAGCTGAACTTTGAGTACTTTTAGTAAAAATAAAAGAAAACTCTAAAACGTTCATCATCAGTTTCTCCTACTACCAAATGTTCTGTCTGAGTGAGTCAATAGCAAATCTTTTTTGCACTTGAAATGCAATTCTCTTTTTTAATAATCATGTGAACACATGTAGTGAAGTGGATGCACAAGAAGAAATACAAACAAGCTGCAGATTTTCCAATGGCTTTTTAATCTTTGAATTTATTTTTCCCAATTTATTTAAGCCTCTTCACAATAAACGAATCGTTTCTTCACCAGACAAGCAATCTGTTCCAATAACCTTCAATACTAAAAAAAAAAATACTTGCGTAGGAAAACGTGACAGTGTTGGGGAAACGTTAAATAGACGACAATTCTTCAATGACCAATAAACCTATAAGCTAAACTAAGTGAACTATATTTTTTTATCGGGTGAACCAGAAACCAGTTCATTTCAAATATTGAAATTTAAATGACTCCGAAAATTTCTCGCCAGAAAAATGCACCCGAAGAAACTTGAGTGCTTTCAAACCTCTAGCTTTCTCCTTTTACCTTTCTCTTTGATACATCCATTGGCATTGTTATCAAAGTCAACTGCACATCGTTGCAGATTTATCAAGTGAACCTGACACTCTAAAATAATGCTGCTTTATACAGTCTAAAATCCTTAGCTTCCAGTCTTGCTTTTTACTGAGCGTCGAACTTTCTCCAGGCTCAGTCGGAGCCAGTCTCTTCTCTAGTTCGCACGCATTTTCTCGAGTGGAAGAAAGTATCTAGCTTTTCGTAGAGTCTTTCAAAACTAAGTGAAATATCCACGTCATTACAATTTTGCACTAACAAGTTCTGTCGAAATAAGTTTTTAATGAATCAGTTTAAAGGAATCTCTCTTTACTGAGTTAATGAACGGTGTAGTTTTTTCGGTGAAAGTTGTACCTGAAAATAAATTAGACTGACATTTTCCATCTGTAAAAAACCCTACTGGTTTACGTGCTCATTCGAGAGATATAGTAGTTCAGTGATTAGGTTTTTCTTTCGCTCGTTTTATATCCTGAAGACAAATACTTCAGAAGTCTAGTTATTTTTTTCTTAAACTTCTACATGACTATATAACACATTTAAAATGTCAATAGCTCCAAGAAACTCGACAGCTTGTAATTATAATTCAATTGAGTTTGTTTCTCAGAATGGTGAAGTTTCGCACAATAATTGTCTTGAAGACATCTTGTTTTCGACAACCACTGAGTTTGACAATTTCACTGAAATAATTTACTCATCAGCCAATGAAACCGAATTATATTGGTACAATCTTTTCGACGAAAAGTACATGCGTCACAGTATTGGATGTACGGTGGGTTTGACAGTTGCATACCTACTAATCTTAGTTGCTGGGGTTATTGGAAATGTCATGGTGATCCTAGTGGTTCTCTTGAGACCTCAGATGAAGTCGGTTACGAATATGTTTATCCTGAATTTGGCGGTGGCTGACTTGTTTGTTATTCTGTTTTGTGTGCCGGTGACACTTTTGTCTAATGTGCTTGCACGTAAGTTTCAAAAAAAATTGGATGACGTTTTTTGTCACTAATCGAATCAATGTAAGTTTATTATATTTTTTGCTCTATTTAGCATGGGTACTTGGCGAATTCATGTGCAAAGGTGTGGCATATGTTCAAGGAGTTTCGGTATGTGCATCGGCATATAGTCTTGTTGCAGTTTCCATAGACAGGTGAATAGACATTTATTGATTGAAGCCTTAGTCTGCTGTAGCTTTCTGCTTTCTCTCAAATTCTACTTTAAACTGCATTTTTTTAGATGTAAAGCAATTTACCATCCTTTTAGCCGACCAAGCGGCTTATCGAAACCTCAAGCTGTTGTCTTCACCTGTCTCATTTGGTCTATTGCCCTGCTTCTCACTGTTCCCTGGGCTGTGGTGTTTAACATCCGGAAATCGCATGTAGATGGACTTCCTTCCTGTACCGAAACCTGGGAAAATGAAGATTATGGAGATGTGTACTTTGTCGGGGCGAATCTCATCTGTTGCTATTTTCTTCCCCTACTTGTTATCCTGATTACAAATGCGGTGATTTGGTATCGCGTCAAACATCGGCCAGTACCTCATGATAATACAGCTAATGGATCTGTATCACAAATGCATCAGAGGGCAAGACAAAGTGTGGTGAAAATGTTGGGTGTGGTAACACTTACATTTATGTTGAGTTGGTTTCCACTTTATTGCATTGCAACGATAATGAGGTTCTTTAAGGATTTTATTAACGAGAATGCGAATATGTTTGAAGTTCTGTTGCCAATGGCTCAGTGGCTAGGTAGCTCCAATAGTGGTATTAATCCGATTTTGTACGCATTTTTAAATCAAAAGTTTCGAAGGAACTTTGAGTCGATTTTGCCAAGTGGGTTGAAGTGTAATCTTTTTGTCAAGTGGGATGATTCGATGAGGCTAAGTAGAAGAAATGCTGTTCGTACAGGGACTGTAGCTAATTTTAGGGCGAGGAGAAATAGGATAGTGCCCGTGGCAGAAATTAGGCTTTAATTTGTCGAATATTTGGTAAGGTTGATGTTTCGCTTTTTCTACATTTTAAAATGTAGTAATTTTTTCTCCCAATTTCCTCATAAATTGAAGTCTAGCATAAGTCTAAATATATAGTGTATATTGTAAAGGCTACCTGAAAGGAAACATTGTACCTTTACATAAACTCATTATAGGTAGTCGTATTATAAAATGTTCTAGAAATTCGTATGTAAGTGTTTCACATAATAATATTTTATCTGTTTTGCAATAAATTTGTGATTGAAATAACCTTTCTGGTAGTTTTGTTTCAAAAACTGACAATAGTACTGTTTGCAACAGTTGACATTTGCATAACCAATGAAAACTTTATAGAAATCATGTAGTCTGCTGTCATTAGAAGCATTTTCACTGCACAGGAAATCCTTGCAAAGGGAATGTTTTACTTGTCATTATGTCTAGAACAGATATATCTACGTATATACTCGCAGTTGATATTGTGTAATAATTTCAACGGTTTCGTCTGGATAAAGATACAAGTGGGATTAAAATATATTCATTAAAATTTATATTAGCATACTAATTCTCATATATTTGGACATCAATTGTTTTGAATAAAGATCCATACATATAGCATTTGCCCTTTGATGAGTTGACCCTTTGACATTTTATATAACGCTGTCTCGAAATGCTTAGTTATTTATTACAAAATCAAGGGATACGGTTGTCAGACGATTTCACAAGGCAATTTTACTGTTGAATGGATTTCAATTGCATTGTGTGTTGAGTTATGCAAGCAAATCCGTTCTCTGTTCTGCAACCTTCTACCAATTTAAATGAATAAGTTTACCTTACAAAATAATATTGTTCTATAAATATTTTATTTCGATATGGCTCAGGTAAATATAATACCAGAAGGTAATATTATGATATGGTATTTTAAAGTATGAAATGACTGCTTTTCCGGGATGGGAGGAAAGGATTTACTTTCATAGGGAAAAATAGAAATATTAGTATGCATAAAATATTCATTTGATTTAGCCGGAAGGTATTTTTTAAAGCCTTTCATATTTTCTTCGTTATTTATATCTTGTGCTTGATATACTTGTCTATATATTTAAAGTGTTCATCAGGAAGTGCCTAAGCCGACGACAAAGTTACTTTTCTTCTTTGGCAAAAGCATCCATTAGGAGTAATTACTGACGAAAAGGTAGTGAAAGTAGCCACCCACACAAATGAACAAGTGGCACTCTTGTAGATAGTAACTTATAGTTGAGTTTCATTTGAAAGCACACTTGTTTATTTACTTGTTAGTTTGTGTAAATGTCACGGTGGAAAAGCCATTTTGACAAAAGTAAATGACATACCTAAAGGGCAGCATTGAAACAAACAACAAATTAATTATATTTTTTTAGCAGGCCAATGTGATCACTATATAAATATTTACGCAAAAAAAGCATAAGGATAGCAGATAAGCAAAAAAAACATTTTGTGGCGTCTAATTCTGCTGCAGTAAAGATTCTCGGAAAATAAGGCTTTTGAATAGCTTTTCTAAATAATATGTCAAGCAAAGCTGGATGAATAAACCTAATCATCATATAATCAAGGCTATATCCTACAGCATTCATCATTTTCATTCAAAATATACCAAAACTTTTATTTAAAAAATAAGTAATTAATTTAAGCAAAAATATTTAACTTAAAAGAAAAATATTTAACTTGAATTTTTTTTTTAAAGAATTGTTTATTTTCAACATACGTTTTTAAAACTTTGTATATTTTCTAATTACCTAGTAAAAGTCACTTTCCCTATTGATTTTACATTATATATACATTGATTATATATCATAATTAGTTGATTTTTTATAGCAGTTACGTAATAATCTCACATCTAATCAACTTAAAACTTTTTAGTTTCCGTTTTCATTACTTAGAAAACCTGTTTTGAAAAATCGCAAAAAAAATTCTCGTAACGTAAACTTTAATGCTTTTTTAAATCAAATTTAGTTTAATAAGTTTATCTTATTAGTCAATCTATTATATTCAATAGGTTTTAAGATAAGGTAATAGTTGTTTTTATAGATTTAAATTAAGCAATTACTTATTTGCATTGCTTACCTACAACGTTATGATAAACCACCTTACATGTCCTAATTAAAACTTTGAAAGTTTTGAAAGAAAGCCTCAGCAGAGTAAACTTTATAATTCCAGATTCCATAACTTTCGTTACGAGTATTATGTGGTCCATGCAAATTAGTAGAGCCATGCGACCAAATTCCAAATATTTATATACTTATTATTGATACATAATGTGGGGCATTTCTGGACATCAGCTTTTTATCTAGTTTAAATGTTACTAAAATGGTTATGGAAAATCATTTTGTAATAAAAATATATATGAATATGTTAAGTAGGATATGAACTTTTCCCACGTGCAACTTGAAGATAAACTGTTTCCAGCACAGTCAGCAATATCCGGTATTTGGTGAAACTTTCCAGAATATCTCTTGTTGTGATGTGACGCAGGGACTTGGAATAGAGTGTATATTCATGATGAGATTCAAAGCTTCAAATTTTATGCTTGGGTGACTTTTGCACACCTTGACAAAAATAAGTTGAGGCAGAAAATCAACTACATATTTTCCGGATTAGCATAATACTTCAAGAAAACGTAATGATGCATTTGTACATCAGAAATCCTTCTATTATATTTTTAAATATTTCCTAGGATGCAGGATTTCAGGTAAATGATATGTTGGAAGGGTTATTATATCCGAAATTCATTTCAGTACAGGAAATCTCATAACAAAGAACGGATATAGTGAAAATGACTCAAGGATTTTCAATACTTCAAATAAGGCTGTGAAAATATGACAAAGATTTTTTTATAGGCACGTGTATTCTTATTTGATTCTCTGAAAATATTTGTTATTGAAAAATGAAATATTGTGACGGATTGATCATTTTTTGAGAAAAAGACTTGCTAGTCGTGTGAACATGGTATAAAATTAATTATTTTTGCTAAAAATGATCTTCATTTTAAAAATGTATGACACTGTACAAAAATTTAGCTGTACAAAACAAAAAATATCTGTATTTTTTACTTCAATGAAAAAACATTGTCAGATAAACCATCTTCCATTTATTTATACCTCTCAAAAAAATATTTCATAATTTGGAGTAAAAATGTACCATAATCTACAAATCCACAGGAAAATAGTGAAACAAAGCTGTATATAAATTCCGGTAAGCATTTTTTTTGTTGAGACGAAAGGAATCAAAATGGAAATCCATTTGGTCTACTTTAGGTTGTTGTTGTTGGTTATCATCACCCTCTTTGTTGTTCGTTTTTACATAAAATTACTAAAATATAGAAATACGACATTAACATGTTATTTGCGTAGTGTACGAACCCATATTCTTTATCATATCTACTATTTGAGAGAAAGAGCTTTATGAATGGTCTACGTTGCCATACTGCTAACATTGGTTCTAAATAAAATGAGTAAAGAGAGAAGAGTACCTCTGTGCGGAAATTAATGAAACTTTGTCAGTATGCTTGTTTTGCAACCTCTTCTGTATGATTTCATGTTAGACATATTTTTTTATGCGTGGGTAGCTCTACTCTTCCGGATTAGCAAACACTTGGGGGGGGAAAATGCGAACATCAAGCGTAATTCTTCTTTATACTTTATTGTTTTGCAATAATTGTGAAAGTTTGATGGAAATGAAATGTAGAAACCAGTGTAACTCTGAATGGGTTTTAGGAAGCGGAAACTTTATGATAAAAAAACATCCTTTTTAAAATGCTCAAGTGTAACTCACTGAGTAAAATGTCAAACCCGATGGAAATACGACTACAACTTTTTACAAAAAGTATTTACTTGTTTAATTATTCAAACATGTTTTAAATATCCCAAAATAATACTAAGCATTAAATAGCTTTTTATATTATTTAATAAAAAATATATTAGATTAAATATCAACAAGTAAAATGGTTAAAATATTGTCAGAAATATTATTGAAGCTGCACATACTAACCGAGACAAGTTATTTTTTCTGCATAGCAATTCGGGCAAAACTTTAATATTTTAAGGGCTAAAATTGTACCTTAATCATCACCTCAACAACTAAACAGCATAATAAGTTTTTGTTTAAATATCACGTATGATCTTACTGATCCGACATAATATGAAATTGTAATCCATTTGGTATGCAGTAGCTTGACTTTTTCTTTTTTTATGCATGTTTTCCCCAAGTGTATATGAAGGTGATGCACATACTATACATCTGTGCATATATACATATATTTATCCATACATAGGTACACGTGTGCATCAAAGAAGTTTGCTACAAAACTAAATGATGGTATTGGAAAAGTAAAAATGCTAATCCCTCTTTGAGGCATCTATGTAAAAAAAGTTTCTAGTTAAAAACTCCAGTGCACAGGTTTAGACACAGTAAGTATCCCTAAACCACATACTCTCACATGCATATATAAATATTCCAACAGAGTATTTGATTCTACATTATTAAAAAATTGTTGAAAAGTTAAACAAGACCTCATTAGATTAAGTGTCGTCTGACTTGTTGGACGCTAATATCAAAATACCCAGATTTTCTACTTGTTAAAATCATTTGGAGTGGCAAATAAGCTACTTAAGTAATTTATTGCATTCCAAATATATTTTCCATTGAACTAGTTCTAGCGAAACTTTAGTTAATTGTTTTTTGTGTTAATAAGGTATTCAAAAGTGTTTTAATAAGTTTAACGCGAGATTAATTTAAAGTTAGGCAGAACAGATCGAACGATTTAAAAATGGCGTATTTGAAGTATCCGATTTTTACATTGATTGCACTAATCATTCTCAGCATTTTTATTCCTTTAATTGTATTGGGACCGTTGGCTAGAAATCATGTGTTGAAAAATAATGCAAGATCATTCCCTCTGGGCTCCAGGAATACTTTCTTCAAATGTAAGTAGTAAAAGTATTTATATTTGTTATACTTGCATCATTAAATACCATAAAAATAAACGTATGGCATGTATATGGGTGTTTTGTAATAAAAAATCATAAAAATATAAAATTTGTTTATTCGATTTAATCTTTACAGTGAAGCCAGTTGTTTCAGTGCCAGTTGAACTCATAGCATCTGGACTGCCTATAATTTTACCACAAGACGATAAAAATCTGATTGATTACATTTGGTCCAAAAAATATATTCAACCGCCATCTACAGAACGTTACAACTTAACAGAACCAAATTTAGATCCTTCTCGTGGACAAGGTCAATTTATACGGAAGCTTTTAAATAATATGGTAAAAATTTCTTACAAAATTACTAACTGGTCAATTAATTAAGTTTTAAATGTTTAAATACTCAATCCTATTTATTTTTGCAGACAAACGGATTTTTTGTTGAGTGTGGTGCCCTTGACGGAGAAACACGGTCAAATACCTTATTTATGGAAAGAAATCTTAATTGGACGGTAAAAATGTACTTTTAATTTTACAGATATATTATTTTATTAATGGCAAAGGATGTTAATACGACAATTTTTTTTATTCACAGGGACTTCTCGTTGAAGGCGATCCTAAAAACTTTGCCCTGTTGCAAAAGAAAAACAGGAAGGCGTGGGTGGCTAATAACTGCTTGTCAGTTAAACCACATCCTCATACGGTACGAATAACAAATTTGATAATTATTTACATAATTAGTTCAGGTCACCCTATTCATTTTTTCTTATGACTAATAAATATGCATTTATTTATTTTAGGCAAGCTTTTTACAGCACTTCAGTACTGGACAGGTTTTAAGCACAGAGGAAGCTGCTCGCTATTCTAAAGAATATTTTGTTGAAGTGCAATGCATGCCATTGTTTTCTCTACTAGCAGCCATTAACGTGACTACTGTCGACTACTTTAGTTTGGATGTTGAAGGAAGCGAGCTGAAAGTTCTTAAAACTATTCCATTTGACAAAGTATTCATAAAAGTAAGTTAATATTGCACTATTTTTATGATATATGAGCAAATCATATTGATGTAGTTTTATTATACCTGATTTTTAAAATATTTTACAGACATTATCAGTGGAGTACATTCACACAACAGAGGGAAAGGATGACTTGGTAAATTTTATGACCTCGAAAGGCTATAGAGTTGTTGGGGAAGTTCATTATCCTGGTGGTTATGCAAATGATGTGATATTTGCACATAAGGATGTAAAGTTGGAAGAAAATTAGTATCAAAGTGGAAATATCTCTAATTGAATACCTTGAAAATCATGTCAACATTCCTGCGACCAGTTCATCAAAGTAATCAAATGCTTATTGACATCGTTTCCTAATAAAGAATTTGCTTTTTAGCAAAATAAACATAAAAAAGTGTATTGAGTATTGATATCAGGCTATGCATAATTGCTGTCATAGAAATATGATATTTGTTATCAAGTAAGGATTTCCATCAAATAATTCTTATAAAGTAAAAGCCTGTTTTTTACAAGTTTAAAATATATATTAGTGTTTTTTACAATCTATATTTAAAAAATGTGAAAATAACTAATTTGATACTGCATGTTTGCATGGAACTTCATTAGATTCATTCCAAAGCGAATTGGCTATAAGCGGGAAATAACCTAATTGGTACACTAGGCACCAATTTACTAATTTTCCATTTTAAATTCTGTCTGTAAAAAATAAGAAAGATGATAAGTCAAAGTTATTTACCTGGTATTTAGATGTTTAACCCATGCTTAATTTAGCTTTTAACGGAACTTAATTGAAATAAATATGAATTATGTAATGAACCCTGGTTTAGCAACAAGCGAGTTCTACGTAAAAAAAAGTAAATTTGAACAGCAAGTTTTTCGATGAATGCCATAAGACCAAAGCACTTAGTTCACATTATATATTCAATTATTTAGGTTTCGGAAAAAAATGCATATAATCACATAACACGATTTTATGACATCTTTACACAAATATCTTTTGATGCCCCGTTATACGCACTTATCTACTGCGCTTTTATCAGTTATATGACCTATGTATATTTTTTAACATTTTACCTCGTCGTACTAAAACCAATTACACATTTCTGATGATGCAAAAAGTTAACTAAAAATGTTTATAATTGACCTCCGGCTAGCTCGAACTATATAAAAGGAATTTTGTTCACTAAATCGTAACAATTTTTTTAACAAAACGTTATTTCATATGAATCAATTTTGCTGTGGAAAAAAAGAGAAAGTGGTTTCTTAAATTGTTTGATTTAATTCCATGTAATCATCAGAAAAAATATTATGGGTGTGTTAGCGTATACTTTAATATTGCAAAGTAAGCCGAACCGGTTATTTTAGACGGCCAACAACAAATCGATGCCCATTTCCACTTATGTCCAATAACAACATTTAAACGTTATAACTATAATTAATACATAATGTAAATAAAGTTGGATTGCTCGGTGGCCTTAATGATATATTTGAAAAACATATTGGCTGTGTACAAAACCATGCATTTTGTGATGCTATTTCAGTGTGGGGCTCAAAGTTTTGATTTGTGGGTATTTGTGAAGGATTTTGATGATGAGTACAAGTCTGGTGTGTTTGCGGTATCTAAAAAGGGTTATAGCAAAGGTGAAATCAGATAAGATGCTAATGTCAAGTAAAGTCATTCGAGTGTCAAAATTTGGGAAAATCTGGCTTCTCTTTCAAGCTTACTCATGTACCCTGCTGCTACTGACTGACTGTGTAAGTGAGAAAGCAGTGTTTAGTAGACAACTCAGAAGAACACAATTGTGAATACATTTGCTATTGATTTGCTGACGTATATTCACGTAATCATGTAATCAGCAAAAGACTTATAAATTAATTATTCTTATCTTTCTCTGCACTCTCGCAATATTCGCAAAGTCGAGTCAAGGCAGTATTCAAGTGGGTTTCGTTCGCCAATGTCATTTGCGTTCATTGGCTTTATGAGCAATTTTACTGTTTTGTAAACCAAAACAGTATATTTAATTGCATGGAAACTGCAATTAAAACACCATTTGCTACAAAAAATTTGGCTTCCAAATTAGGGGTTTTCAAATTAACTTTCTTCTAGAACAAGTAAACTGTATTGACATAACGAATATATTGGAATCTATCAAACAAAGAAGACGAAATAACACAAAAAAGGTGCAATTAGAAATCTGTGTGAACACCAATTAAACTATTAGGACAACTCAAGACTAATTATGGTTGTTCAAATGGCTTAGATAAAGCATTTATTGATAACTCGTCCTTCTATTTCATACATCAGAATTCTTACATGACACGGTATCGACGTCACCTGGTATTTACTAAAAGGATATAAGCGAGAAACAATGTTCTGGAAAATGATTGAACGAAAATGACATATTTTTGACTGGACGTACACAATTATACTTATATA
>JAQFZH010004721.1:0-11566 GCA_034695485.1 Entomobrya nivalis
AAACTTGCACCTACCAATCATTTCTCGTTTCGCAGAACGCCTATTGCCTTTTGTGGCTTCTGCATAAAGCAAAGCTTTTGTAAAATTGAAGCCTTTGAGTGTCTGATTTCTATATCAGTTTGCAGCAGTGAAAAATATCAAATCACCACAAGACCTCTTTTAATTTGGAGACAAAAAGAAAAGCCTTATTCAGCCTGGAAAAGAAGACGTCAATCGACATAGTAATTTTCAACATGAAAAGACTCTTTTGATTCAGCTTTACATATTTTGCCCTAATTGGCCGAAATGATTTGCGTGTGGAGATTATTGACAAAAGGAGAACGACGACGTCAACTTTTTATGAGTAAAAGAAGCCCCAGCCAGTATTGTTTCACAACAAAGGATGTACCCAAGCATCACATTTCACAGATTGTCTAGTTATATCAGCGCTTACATAAGTTATTAGTAGGTAAAATCATAAAAAATAAATGTTACCTCTTTGCACTTGTCCTGTTGATTATTAGATCCTTTCACAAATTCCACCATGAATGTGGAAGGTACATTGCCAACCACAGTGATTGCCCACATTATGCTAATGAACCGGTAAGCAAAACTTTTCCTTATGATTATCGCGTCCGACCTGGTCCTAATCCAAATGATTGCCCCAGCATTTATTGGGAACACATTGAAAATGTTGTCTGTAAAAATACCCAATGTTAATAATTAACCAATATCTTAACATGCATTTATTTAAGTCAAAAAAGTAGTAAACTTACTTCTCAAAAATGCAAAAACGTTACAAATCTTCGGTCCCGTCAAACTAACAATGTTAGTTTTTTCCAATACGTAGATGTAGAACACCAACGTAAACACAATGACGACAAACGATAAATGCGCCACTAGTATGTTGGCCGGCCTATTTTGAACCAATATTTTAATAAATAAATAAATCAGATAACTTTGTTTATAAATTATTTAAGTAAACATGTTTGCCAATGTTGCATACCTGAATCTCCGTTTGGATGTTACGAAAACGATATGAAACACTCGTACGTTAATCATACCACTCAGAGCAGCAATCACGGAAAAAATTGACAAAAGACTTAAATTTTGATTTGACATTTTTAAATTTTCGTTCCGCTGATGATCCTCCAAAGTATTTAAGAAAATGGGATCATCCGAATTGAAAATTAACTTTGCACTTTGTGTATTGTTGGCAGTAAAATCATAGTCAGGGTTGGACCAGTTTGTGTATTGATGTTGAGTACTAATATTGAAGTCACTTTTTGGATGATTACTCTCAACCATGCCAAATACAACAAAAGATAGAGCTAATTTGTACAAAATGTAGATGTTCATGATCGCAGACTACTTTTTTACGAAATGAAGATGTTTCTCGTCTATGCCTATATATTATATTAGAATTGTATGAGTTTATGTAGAAATATGAAACAAATGAGGAAAACTAGAGTATTGTGAAAGTCCACGTATTTATTTATAAATGGGGCGAAACGAGAAGTGAAAGTGAAGAAGCTGTATAAAATGAAGTAAAAGTGGAACAGAGACGTGATCGGTTTGATCGCCAAAAAGCAACTGAGCTTGAGTTTCCTAGCGAGCACGCATTTTCCTTTCTACTTGGTATAAAACGGCAGCTTTCTCCTGAACACGCTCAATGCACAGACTTGACTGAGGTCGTTGAGTTCATCAGTCTTATTCAACCAGTGGTGAAATTTACGGGAGTGTAAGAAGTCAACCAAAAAACAAGAACAAACATTTTGATTCATATACTCTGGTGTTTTCATCTGTTCTCCGATTTTTAACAACAATGTTTTCAGATAGGTTGTGTAACCATACTTTCCAGTTGATAAATACAAATTATCAATAGTAATATTTCCAGATTAAAAGTAATCAAATTCATTACACTTAAACTCAAAGAATCTCTTTCTTTTTTGTATTTGGGTGGTGGTGTCATATATATAAATGTGTTCATTTATGCTATTACCTAATTGCTTAGGATTAAGAGAACGGTTTTTTTGCTATCTATTAGTATAAACTACATGTTTAGACCTTGTATGTGATATTCTATCCATGCTCATTTTATAATGAACAAACCAGAAATTGATATTTTCATGCGTGCATATAAGACTTTTTATCCATGACAGACATTTTTGAGCTTTGACCAACCCCTAACACGATGACGCCAAAGAACGGTTCATGGTTACTTATGTTATCATACCGAAATGCTATCCAGAAAGTGTTCGACCCCGTTTGCTTATGCATAACGCAGCAGCCTTCATAACGCCCAAAATCATGAAAATTTCATATTTACAAAATTTGTCGGAATAGAATTCTGAAACTTGGCAGATATATTCAGAACGTTTACCGACATGGCCTGTTGGAAAATTTGTGCAATTGCATCAAATCAAGGATGTCAAAAATTCAAAATATGGAAAAAATGATTTTTGTGTAATTTTAATGTAGATTACAGAAAAATATTTCGATTATGTAACGAGTGCGCCATGAGCACAATTATGTTGTTTATTGAATGCTGAAAACCGCTAATCAATCGGTTGAGTTTTTATTTGGACAAACTGCAAATTTAATCAAATTGGTCCAAAAAAAATTGTGATATGTTTTGGTGGAAGCCTATGTGTTTTAATAACCAAGTTAAAATTCCACAATACGTAACCTCCAATAACCAAGTACGACCAAAATACATTATGTTGATCTTATATTTTAAAGAAAATCACAAAATTATGTCAGCGTGTATCATTTATTACAATTACAAACACTATGTGCTTCCATCTGTTATCAGTCTTAAACTAGCGGCACCAAAGCCCACAGTAAAAAGTGAAAGAATTAACAAGCTTTCAGAACATGTTAATAAAAAGTTTCAAGAATATATTAACTACTAAATGTAATTTTAGAGATTTTTGATATTGATACTACCTTGCCTATAAAAACAATTCTGAAAATTCAATGAAATAAATTTCAAAGCTTATTCCAAATGCATGAATTTAACACAATTTCAATCCATTCAGGAAAAATGGTCATCAATGAATTTCGAATGACCGAATTAGTCTAGAAAAGCGCCTTTTTAATTGTTTGGCTTTGTATGTGGCTTGCAGTATCCTTGTAAGTACTCATGGGATAGGATGTAGACATATATAAGGTATAAGAAGAAAGGAAAATACTCCTAAAGCACATTCAGAGCACAGTAAAAGTAAAGCTACACGTGTATAAATAAAGGAAATCTTCAACTGTGAAGTGATCCGTTGGATAGGAGACAAGCCACTCAGCTCAATTTCAGTAGTATTCATCCTTTTTCCTTTCTATTTGCAAACCACAAGTTTTCTTTCTGATATGATCATCTATCTCTTCATGAGATCGGGTTCTTTGGGTGCAACCGGTTGCTCGAACCTGCCTTGTTGCCTCTCTTTCAATAAAGTTCTACAGTATTTTGATACTGCTGGAATTCAATGAATTCCCTGTTTATATCATGTTTCAAATTATGATTGAATAGAAAAACGTGGGTTTCTTTCTTTATTCTTTAAATTGAGTGCACCCATAGTTCTAATGAGTTGCTGTCGTTCATTATATTTTCCAGGGAATTTTTTTGGCAAACGAAATAAATTCGTAGTCACGTTGTTTGTCATAATATACGTGTGTAAACACTTTCAATGATGAGATTCTCATAAGAAGAATTCGTTGGAATTTTTTAAGAGATTTTTTTGTCATTGAGAAAAGTACACATTTTAGTTTCTCATCATCACGTAACCATCATCACGTAACTGTTTGTAATGTTTATTTAAATACTTTGGCTTTCAAACACATGATTTTCAGCAGAAACCCTATTTTACCATCCCAACATGTAACCACGAAAGAACACTTGTCAAATAATAGAATTTCAATTGCTTTTCTTAGAATTGGATTTCATGTTCATCATTTTAAACAACTAACTACACAACATATTTTTTTACCAACGAAATATCTGCTTAGATCTTGTATACTGATACTGCTGCGGTAACGAACAACCCATCTTTTATAGCTTTCAGTTGTGTATTTAGTGAAGGGGTCCTTAGAAGCACAACAAGCATCTCATTTACTTCATATTTACTTCAACGGCAGCAAACTCATCAGAACTACTAGAGCCCATGTTCACCGCAAACATGAATAAATAAAAATCTCCAGAATAGCTTTTAAATACATCATTTTTCAATTTAATTCAATTACTCCAAAATAAATATAAATATATATATTTACATATATTGCATGTTCACAAATGTAAAATAAATATTGTTATATTAGCAATTTTGCGTTGTAATACTTATAATTGCTTAATTAAATTATCCCGATTACGGTCACAAAATTACATTGCTATTCAAGACTCATATTTGTGTCCTGGTTTGTAAGTCTTGCTGATGTTTACTTTTCACAAAAACAACTATTTCCTAAATGGTTGATATGAATACTAAAACGTTATATTCGTGAAAATTTAATTCTGCGGACAATACATTTTTGTAAGCATTAATTAAAACGGAGGAATTAAAACTATGTTTACATTTCAAATATATTCGATGTAAGATGAAAGTCGATAATACATTTATTACAGCAGTTTTAGCGAGTATCTCGTCATTTCTAATCTTAAATATTTTAAAGCATTTTTTTTTGGAAATTATATGCATAATATAATATATGTACATGCGGCAACACAAAATTTATGTTGCATCATGTTGTATTCATTACATGACAACGTTTCGCAAAGTTAGAAAATGGGTTCCAAATAATATAATGGCAGACGAGAAGGAGTTTTCTGTTCAATTTTACAGTGTCTACGTTATTACAGCTGGTGAGGTTCGGTGAACCTTATATGTAAACTATAAGCTGTCTGGAGATAAATTAATCCTCATCAATTACAAGTTTAGAAATAGTAAAATTACAAATGGAAAATTAGGGGTTTGCAATTATATGCACACAATTTCGTATCTTAAAAACACAGAATGTACTTAATATCAATCATTCAAGTAGCATACCTACCTTTATATTTGTTAGACTTACTTCCACCCACCATTTTTAAGAGGAATACTTTTTTTGGGAAAAAAGCAACATATTAAACTGGGGTTTCAGTTGGATGTCTTCTATTATCGTGTACATTTCTAATGTTCTGTATTTTTTCTCTTTCCACTTGTATCTGGACTTCAAAGCTTTTAAGTTTAGCAGCCGTTGTTCGTGTTAGTATTGATGGTATGGAAGAGGCCTGCACATTGATAGGTTCTTGTGCCGTTTTAATTTTGGTTGCGTTAAAAGCTACATTTCCAGATTTTCCAGTATATCCCACAGTTGTCATTAGACTCATTTCAATAACTTCAAATACGCTCAGATCTTCTTTCTCCTCATTTCCTGCTTTGTTTGATACAGATTTGTCTTTTGGTTTTTTGTTTAAATTGGGGTTCTTTATTCGGTCGGACCTGCAGCCAACTTGATGTGGAGAATTTTTCTCATTATTTTCAACGTTTTCCACATAGTTGGTTCTGTGATCCCTCCGAAAACATGGTAAGAAAATTTTGGCGATGGACATGTCCTCCATCAAAAATACGTAACTTAATGGGCATAAAATGAAAACAGAGTAGTTGAGAAAGACAATTGGGGTCAGAAAGTTGACGTAGTCTGTTGTCCATCCAAGTCGGCTGAATATTTTGTAGAGAAGAAGGCCAAGTCCATTTGGGAACCAGTTAAGTACAAACACGAATGTGTGTAGATAGACGAATCTCACATGTTGTAATCGCTTCATCATTTTTTCGTTGTGGATAAGCTAAATAAAAAATAGTGTATTAGAAATAGCAACACCATTTTAAACATAAGTTTTCTATCAACTAGAATCTGATTTGTGATAGCTTTCTAATTGCCAAATTTTCAATATTGATTAAACATGGATGTGAAAAGTGAATCAGATAAGTATAACGCACGCACTCAAAGCTGTTCTATTTGAAATGGAATATCACTCAAGGTGGTATGTACTCAAGTCAAAAACCTCGCATATGTAAATTACAAGATCAAATAATAGCAAACCAATTATTTCACAATGTGGTTGCAAATGGTTCCGTTATTTCCTTTTATTGTGTTGCACACATCTGGAGTGATTTGCGCACAATATTATTATACACAATAGACTTTTTTCAAATATTTGTTCAAAGTAGAGTATTACCTACTTCGAACAAATCTTATTAGAAAATGGTAGGCGTATAATTTGACATCCTTAAACTCACCAGTTTTAAGTACGAGTGCAAAAATATTTATAAATACACAAATTTATAAGAACGTTTATAAAATATGAACCAGAATACCGGATTCTTGTTTAACCTTTCCCCTTGAGTTTGAGTGTGTTAAAGAGTCCGATTTCTAACTTAACATGTGTAAATAGGCATCTACATTTCAACATTCTAAAAATTACAATAGAGCTTTGCCTCTCACTAAATTAAATTCTCCGTTTACATAACGAAAATACTTACTCTAGCAAACAAAACAAGCAAATAAACCTTAATTGAATATCATCTTATGTTTCTGCTTTCTTTACAAAATTTAGTGTTTCGAGAACACGATTTCTGCACGAGAACACGAGTCTCCATTCAAACGATAAGATGTAATGAAAAATCTTCTGGCGTATTTTCCATTAGTTTGTTGATTTCACCGGAAGGAGTGTAGACATATACATATACATGGCTACAATTTCCCATCACCATACATTTTTCGTGGAAGCTCTCAAATTGTTACTTTTCATGTAGGGAATTGTATCTGTATCTGTTTTGTTAAAGACATACATGTACATATATGTAAGTAGTGTTTATGTAGCCACTATTGAAGTCTTGATTATTCATTAATTATATGAATGTACATCTTGAACAAGACATCGAAAGTTACAAAGCTAAAATTACTAAGAGTACGGTAAGGTGAAACGGACTCATCTAATAATTAGCTAATTGATAATTATATACTAGTGAATGTTGAAAGGAATGAGTAATTGAATGAATACCTTTTTGTTAACACTAAAAATTTGTTTCACTATAAATTTAGTCGAAATATATAGTATTAAACTTTATTAGGATTTAAACAGTATACGGGATTATATAACCGTTGAACACACTGTGCTTGCGTGGCATTGTTCACTGCAAAGATAAATACAAGGTCAAATGAACTCTAACCGGTGATGGTGATGCCAACATTTTTGTCAGAGAACGGTTGGTTTTTAAATGGTGAGAAAATAATTACGCTTTTAGACTAAAAATTTGGGAATACATGCCAAAAATAACACATGACAGCTTAAAGTACATATAATGTAACATATACAGCTCAAAAATTCTTACCTTTAAAACTCGTATATGTTTAATAGAAGATCTTAGTTTGATCGTAGCTATAAATGGTATATCAAAAAAGCAAGTTAGGTACTTGCATTTAAATACTAGAGAGTTATGTATATTTTTGCACTTACCTCGAATAATGTACAAGCACACCATTACGGTAAACAACAGAAATCGCACACTTTCGTAAGCAATTGTTGCTCCAACTGAGCCTAATAAAGGTATCTGCAAAACATAGTAGTTAAACACTAAGTAAAATTTGAAGTAATGACGTGTGTGCTTGTTTAGCAGGGCGTACAAAAAGGCGTGTTTTTGCGAATCTTTTCATCTATGAACTCTACCTTTTCTCCTACTAATTTCTGATTCCTTATTCAAACTTCATTAGAAACAAAGATCGTTGAAAAATTGGTTGAGCACTATTCCTGACAGATATAAGATTACCGTTGATTTAACATCATGCATGCGATAAAAGATTCTATTGCGGTATAATGAAAACAAACTTTTTTTGTTGTATGTCTATTTGGACTTCATTCATAGACACAGCAGGGGTTCCTTAATATTCTGCTGAAGTAAAGTTCAGTAAATTCTTGGAAACTGAAGTAGTCTGTACTCAACAAGTTTGTATATAACCGTGTCTACTTGTATTACAGCTCTGAGCCATTTCCCAATTCCAAAAACAGAGATAGCCTTTTATATTTTAAGTGGTTTTTGAACAAAGAAAAGCTTACGTAAAATTTAAGCTTTTGAATGTTTGCTTTCTTTCTCCGTTGAACGGAACCAGAATTTCCAAGAAGTCGCTTTTGAACGAGGAACAAAACCTATCCAGTCGAAAATATATAACATGAAGAAATACAATACTTTTTTTAATGGCAATAGAAGACTTGTGTGCTTCTTTTGTATCAGCTCCTTATATTTTCCACTAATTGGCTGAAATACTTTGCACCTGGGGTGAGCTGACGCGAAATGACGTAACTGTCGTGAAGTATCTAAAAGGAAATGTGTGTAAAAGTATAGCCAAAAACAACCGGAACTACCGTGATTCCCAATAAAACATATACCCACGTATTCCTTTCTTAGATTTCCTAGTTATGTCAGCACTTTCGTAACTTCTTAGTAGGGCTTCACAGTTTTAGTAACATTTGTTAAACACCAGTTTCATTTCAGTTTTGGAAACAGCTCAAGTTGCGGTTACAACGCATGAAGAAAATTACGAAGTCAGTTTAGAATTCGATTGGTGGTATTTTAACAAATAAATTCGTGCTTGAGGTTAGTAAAATTGACTTATAATTGTATTCCTTAACCAAATAACATATTTAAGTTTATTTACGATTTATCAGTATCATAAAGTTAATAGTGGATGAATATCTAAAAAATTTGGTTTGATCACAACTGGAAACCAAACGACTAGGACAAGATACCGAAACCGTAACAGTGAATCCCTATTTAGTACGTGTTATGCAATGAACCAATGGTGCACTGCATGTTGTCGCTTTAAGCGTATTCTATGTATCCTGCCAATGGCACACTTACGTTTAATCATTAAAAACGGGAAATGTTACCTCTTTGCACTTGTCCTGTTGATTATCAGGCCTTTTCATAAACTGCACCATAAATGTTGAAGGTAAGTTGCCAACAATAGTGATGGCCCACATTACGCTGATGAACCGGTACGCAAAGCTTTTCCTTAGGATGATAGCGTCCGACCGAGTTCTGACCCAGATCACTGCCCCCGCATTTATTGGGAACACGTTGAAAATGTTGTCTATAAAAAAGCAAATGTCTCTGTTTATCAAACATGTTAATATGAAATTTATTTGGGCGAAAATATATAATAAACTTACTTCTCAAAAATGCAAAAACGTTACAAATCCTCGGTCCAGTCAAACTAACCACGTTAGTTTTTTCCAATACGTAGATGTAGAACACAAACGTAAATACAATGACGACATATGATAAGTGCGCCACTAGGATGTTTGCCGGCCTTTAAAAAACATATTTCAAGTAAAACAAATAAATACATAAATGACTTATATTTTATTGAATGTATATTGGTGTTAGGGTTAAATACCTCGATCTCCGTTTTGACGTTATGAACACAATATAAAATACTCGCACATTAATTAATACACTGAGAGCAGCAACCACTGAAAAACTGAACAAAACGGTCAAGTTCGGAGTTGAAACTTTCAAATCTCTGTTCTCCTGCTGATCATCCAAGAAAATGGGCGCCTCCGAAGTAAAAATTGACTTTGCACTTTGTGTAGTATTGGCTGCAAAATTAGAACTGACGTCGGTCCACTTGGAATACTTATGCTGCACGCTTATATTGAAGTCATGTGTCAGATGCTTACTTTCAGCCGTGCTTAATGTTCGAAGAAAAAGTGTTACTTTGAGAAACGTATGGATCTTCATGATTATAATTTTACTTTTTCCACAAACTTGATACGGTTTACTATCGCAAAAAAGTATGATTTCATGTGGAAATATGAATGAAAGTAGAAAAACTCGAATACTGTGAAAGTCTATGTATTTTATTATTAATGGGGCAAAAAGAGGATTAAAAATGAAGAAGCTGTAAACAATGAAGTAAGTTTTGCAACAGAGATGTGATCGGTTAGACGGCCGACGAGCAACTGAGCTTGGTTGCCTTAGCTTGCCCGCATTTTCCTTTCTACCTGGTATAAAAACGACTGCTTTCTCCGGAACGCGTTCGATATAGAGACTTGACTGGGTTCTTTGAGTTTATCTGACTGTGTCTCTGTTAACCAGTATTAATATGTACGGGAATGAAATATTCCAAATTGAAATTTTGCAAATTGTGGAGGAAGCTGTCTGCACACATAATGCTTGTATATGTATAAGAGTTGCTCAGGTGGCTGCATCTGTGGGTCTAATTGTCGCTGCTTATTTTCTCCGAATTTTGCCATATTTTCAAATTGTATCAAACCAGAACGGGGTAATTAATTATTTCTTTTAGGCTTGCAATCTTTTCAGGTTTATTCTTTGTCCTTTAAAAAATGAAAAGCATTGCAATAGTTATGTCAATGTGAAGGGAAAGCATTTGAGTTACCTGTCATATAGAAATACATCATCATTATGCAAAATTTCGTCCTGAAACCTACTTTTCAGCAGTAAAGATCTGCAAAGAGAAATTTTGAGAGCGTGTTTATGAAACTAGAACACATTTTGATGGTTCTTATGTCATATTCTCATATATTTTCCTTCTAGGTTCTAATTAGTTGAAAGAGACACTGAAGAGACTGTTGTCAGATAGGTAAAGTCATTTATTGCCAGTAAAACAAAGTTCTCTAAGTAATTAAAACAAAATAATGTGTAAGGTTTGTGTTTGTGGAATACATAGAACTACATTTATTTTAGCAATCAAAAGGCTTTGTATGAAGAGCATTCTATTTAATATCATTCCATAAATATAACATACTGGTTTTGGTTAGAACATTTAGATTTTCATTAAAACAAGTTTTTACTACAAGCTCCTGCAATTTATTATCTCTTTAGTTTCAAAAGTTTGCGTATCTATGTAGGGGATCCAGCATGGTCTGTATGGGTAAAACCATTTTAATTTACTCATACAACCTTATTTCGTATTGGTTTTATCACATCTATTTTATATATCTGGTTAGCATAGTGTAGCCTTATTTTATAGAATTTGACGAAATACCTTAACGTTTGTTCAAATAACTATTGATGAAACCCAAATTTACCTGACTAAAGTTTTAATTAGTTTTGTCGAAAGAAAATAATCTCTGTAGTTTTTTAGGTCTTTGGTTTGACAATCTTTTGATGTCGTTGGTTGTATTGGTACTTTTTGTACATATTTTGTAATGATGAACCCAAGAATCGATATGATTATATATACCTGTCTACTTATACGTATTGTACGAAGCAATATGTTCACATTTTGTTTTACGTCACCTGTCAATTCTATGACGTTTAAAGGAAACGAACTTCAAATGTGAGAAATACTTTTCTCTAGTTTATGGTCTTTTAAAACATCAAACAAAGTTATGCAAAAATGACAAAGGGAGAACTTTAAGCGTTTGGTACGAGCACTTAAGAATCAACCTTCCGTAAAACCAAAATTCCCTTCAAAGAAAACTTGGACTTTAAATAGATATAAATTTGATGACATTTTCTTTGAAAATGTATGCAAATAAGTTTGGTTACTCATGACCGTGAACTTGTTTGAAGGTTATGCTGTCAAGTATCATGTC
>JAQFZH010004722.1:0-11562 GCA_034695485.1 Entomobrya nivalis
AGTTAGTTAAATACTATTTCTTGTTATTGGCAAATAAACTTTGAAAAATGTCTCCTTCATTTTCGTGTATCCTTTAACCCTGTTCATGGGAAATCTGTTTTTTTGTAAACAAGTCTATTTTTACACTAGAAAAAGAAACAATGAAATATCGACTTGACAACAATGTAATAATTGAAATACAGTTCCTAAAAAACTATTTTTTCAGTGGGTCAAATATTTTTTTTGGAATGCGAAGTAGCATTCTTGTTCTATTTACATTAGTATATTCACTCACACATAAATGTTGTCAGAAAAGTTTTGCAAAGACATTTCAGCGTTTCTGTCCATTAAATATAACTATGCATATAGTTTAGTACGTAAATTCTGAGTTATCGTTAAATACACACCATTAATTCTACTGACAACACTGTATGGAAAAATGTCAATCCTTTTGAAATTGACTAGAAACAGTTTAAAAAAATGTTTTTACAATGTACAAGTAATTGAGAACTTTACAATACTTACCTTATGCTTATCTTTTAGTCCACAAAATAACCTGTAATAAATTGTTAACTATATATTAGCTAATTGTTGTACCAGTTATTACAAGATGGGGAACCTTGAGAAAAAAGTGAAAGTACGAAGAAGGTGGAAAGTCTTTGTCTACACGAGAGACTTTTGAGGGAAAAGTGCAAAGCTTGCATGCAAACAAAGAAATCAAATGCATTTCTCTATTCTTTTTTTTCCTGCTGCCAACCAATTTTGCATTTCAAATGTCGCGCGCGCTGTGAAACTGCTGTGTGGAAAACGTTTTTGCGTTGCGTGGTCTGGACCTGGCCTGGGTGGTCGGTCGGGAGTCTGGGTGGTCTATTATTTTATGAAGCAATCGCGACGACGATATACCGCCACGTTGTCCCTGGAATTCTGATAGAAGCGGGATAGCTTTGGTTAGTTAGTGAAGAGAAAGACTACCCAAAGCCAAAAAATAGTAGGATTAGCGTAATATTTTGTAGTTAATTTTATTAAGTGTCCTCCCTCCTCTCAGTCTAATTATTAGATCTCATCACCACAGTTCTTTGTCTTTTTTTGGTACGTGTAAGTTTTTGACAAGGTTAGTTGTAATTACAAACTACGTAATTTTATTCTAATTTTTAGTATGTGAAAAGGTGTAAAGCTTTAATTAAACTTGATAAAGTTTAAATGAAAGTGTAAGAAGTGGGCGTTTGTATGTATATTTAAATGAACGACAAGAGACACGGAAACATATTGCTGATTTAATTGTTGGGTTTAAAAAAAAACTAAATAAAATAGGCAAAAGTTGATTATTTGTCAGTTACTCTACCTGATTATTGTATGAAAAAGTTTGTATTTTTTAATTGGAGTATATATTGTTTATCATTTTGAAAAAAAACGGAACTGAAACTGTATCACTGATAGGAAATTCAGGGGGCTCTTTTTTATCTTGTCATTTAAAACATGAAACTAGATGTTGAATGTCAAGTGGAAATGAAATGAATTATATGATAGGGGTGTAGTAAATTGAATGGACCATTTTGGAGATGAAAATTATATACATAACTTATGGGGATTACTCAACTATTACATTAAGCAAAACCAAATGCCACTTTTGAAAATAGACTTGACTAATCTGTAAAATAAATATACATTTTTGAAAGTTTATATATACATATACAGATACGGTTGTAATCAATATATGTGTGTATCAAAATGATATAAGTAAAAGTGGAAGAAAAGTAAAAGCAACCGCAATTAACTATAATATTTATTCTAAATGACTAAGTTCTTTGGAATTGTTTCGTTTCATTTATTTTTCACCATCATTATACATATATTTCACAATCCTTAACTGATTTTTAGAGCAGTCAATAAAGTAGCAATGGAAAACGATAAACTTGGAGCTGCCACCATGATAAAATGGCTTGAAGATAAATTGGACTCTACAAATCCGTGGTGTGCTAATTCCATAAGAACTCAGCTCAATGAACAAATGCTTGAAGATATTTGCAAGACCTTCCCAATGTTACCCACTCCAGTGAAATTGAATACCTTGCTTTCAATCTTTCATCTACCAAGATCCCGTATTCAAGAGGTAAATGAAGCTACATGAGTGATAGTAAATGATGCCCTAAATTATGGAAGTCTTAAACACTGAATTTCAACTTAATTATATTTGAATGAAGTGGCAGACGACATTGGAGCAGATTTTAAAAGTTGGGGTTGCTGACGATGAACAGCCAGTTGCTTTCCTTGCAGAAATACTCCAACCATATCCGTCCACTGGAAGGCTATTTACTGATCTGGAAAATCTCAAAAATCAGGGCAACAGGAAAATGATAGAGAAACTCTGTTGTGATCTTAATAATGAAAGTAAACGTGCTTATGCATTTATTTAAGCTGTCACTGACTGGAACTATACTCTAATAATGTTTTAACGTTATTGTAGTTTCATTAAACACAGTTAGGACTGCGAATGAGTTAAATCTTCTGCCACTGGAATGCTACTACATAGACAGAGCTGTATTAGAAAGTGTTCTCCCTGAACAGGTATGCAATTAACATTTATAAATTTTAACTCGATAATTATAAAACATTTTGAAAAAAATAGTTAGCTAACATATTGTGGGATATTTGATTTTCCCATGTCTAGGAACCACCGATAAGTCACTTCAGACTCAAGAGAAAAACGAAGGCCCAAATTCACCGGGAGGATCTGATTAATAAGGCTACTTCTAAAGGATGTGCGGCACGGAAGCCTCGTTACCCCGCCGAACAACCCGAGATACCTCTGCGAATGAAAATGAATCCACGAAGGATTTCTGATACTAGTATGTTCCAACAAAATAAATATAACCATTATACCCATACTTCAATATTTCAAATCACAAATGTTCGAAAATTGTTAAATACGTAGTTCGGCGGAAGAATCCCAGGTGCAGTTCTCATGAAGCTTGATTTTCAGACTAAGTTTTCATGAAGTTTTTATTTATAGAAAAATGACATCAGGTTTTCTATTGAATTCCCAAAAAAAATTGACTGATAGCAAAAAAAGAAAGTTATAATAAAAACAATATAGAGAAACTCTGTAGAAAATACACTGACTCTTTTTTATTAATGTTAGCTAACTCTACGTTTACATCATAAATCTAAAACAGGCTCTGTTTACTTAGCTACTCCAACTACAGCAGGGCGAATGACTCGTTCATGAAGTTTGTATCCCACCTTTGACACGAAAATGACAGTTCCAGAATCCTTCCCATCAACAGGCTACAAGTAAAAAATATTACCCATTATAAATTATGAAACGGAAGTTTATAACTGACATAAATAAGTATCACTTTGATTAGCTAATGTAAGTATATATATATTACCTGTTGAACTACAGCTTCATGTTCATTCGGATTAAACTTTTCGTCCAAAGGATTTATTTGTGTTAAACCATGAGCCTTGAAAACCTGCATTTAAATAAAATCGACCTTTAGTTCTCCTCCTTTAAAAATAGTTTATAAATCTACCTGCTTCGTAAGTAATCAAAATTTACCTGCATGAGCCGACTTTCTGTCATGCTTAACCCATCATACAAGTTTTTCAGATGTGGATTTTGATCCGTAAGCTGATCCTTGGGAACGCTGTCAATTGCTAATCGGAGAATGTCGCTTATCTATTGAAAATTCAAACATTTAGTCATATTGAAAATAGATTTGTCTAATCTAATACATACATTAACATTGCGTCACAAGTACCTCTGTCATATCCTTGCAAAATCCTTGAATGGCATACAATTTAGAGTCACCGATTTGCTTTGTCAATCTAGTTCGGATGTTTTCAGTCTCTGCTAAAGCACGCTTGTACTTGTCCTGTAAAAAATAGAAAAAAAATAAGAGTAAGAATGTTGATTAAAAAAATATTCACGCAAATTGTAATATTAATGCGCATACTATGTTTTCCTAACCTCGAACTCTCGGCTCAGAGATAAAAACTTGGCATTTTCAGACACAGCCTTGTTGAGTTCCAATCGTAGGGTCTTCTCAACTTCGGTTTCTTCACTTCTGCCAACTGTATCGTGTTCCGGAGGTACAGAGTCCTCTGGGCTACCGGTTTTAGGTTGAGCGCCATTGTTTGCTGTACTACTGAAGCTTGCTAATGGATTCCATTTCTACATAGCATAACAAGAAATGTTTACCAATTCAAAAGAAAATGTTAATTATATAACCTTACGAGTGACATTCTGTTTGAATCACACATTAAACTTACCCTAGCTATTTGAGTATTGGATATCCATCTAGCATGTTGATAAGATTCCGCTCCTGTGAACCCACCTCCAAGGAGCCTAGCACATAACTGACTTTGTGCTAATTTAAGCAATTTCATTCTGCCCACTGCTCCAGCCATTTCAAATAACTTTACAAGGTGTTTCCGTTATTCTGGAACAGTTTAGAGAACACAAATACACGTTACTGAACAAAAACCAAGTTGAACTAACTATCAAATATGATATGTAACTAAATGAACCAAAAATATTATATTTAATGCTTACGATTGAGTGCCAATAAAGGCTTTAAAATGGAATGGGAAACGGAGATAAACGTAAATGAGATGAGTACAATAACAGAGTTGGTGATTAGGTTAGATATTTAATTAAAATCAAGTCAATCTTCTTGTTTTCCCTTTTCGAATTCTCAATTTACAAAATCACCAATAAGTATATTCTTGCATCATCCCTTTTAACACTATCACCGCACCACATGTGCTGTCATATGTCTAGGAAGAGAGACGACTCCTTTTCACTTTAGAGCTACTTGCTTATGGGTTTTGGTATCTGAAGTTCAATTTTGAGTTCCCGCACAATACCCATATGAACAATCCATACACATTCATTTTTCCATGAAGTTGGATTAGGCATATCTGCATTCTGCATCCTATCCAATCAATCACTTATCTTACAAAAAACAATCATAAGAAGTGAAAACAAATGAAAAAGAAAAAAAAACTGTCAACTGTAAATAATATTGGATAATAGAATCGCATAAATAGAATGTTAACTTGTTGAAATGATTAGCTTTAAGTAACCCAATGTATGCTACTCAATATGATATACCTTAATTTGGAATTCTCGATCTTAATTGACTAACCACTAGGCGAACAAAGATGGGCATTTTAACTGTCTCGATTTTTTTCCCCTGTATCTAACAAAGTGTCCTGGGGCATCATGACACGTAGTTGGTTTGCCTAAATATCAAAAGTTTGCTTAATTTATTCTACAATGCATCATAATAATTAATTGTCTGAATTTTTTTTTTCATTGGACAATAAGTATCTTCAAGGGAAAAGCGAGTATTTTTGGCCCGATTCCAGGTAATAATTTAGTTGTGTTTTAAAGGAGGCTAGCTATTTAAAGAGCGGAGTTGGTAGCAGTGCATTACAGTCTACTATTATAGCTCAAGATTGCCTTAATACAATATAACGGTTGGTTTTGAAAATCAAAGGAATTCTTCGCATAATACATTATAACGGCAAAACTGCCATGTTATCTAACACTAAGCTTTAACTTATTACCTGTGTTCAATGTACAGTGCCTAGTCGCTCAGTCATTAAAATTGAAATTTTGTATCAATCTTCAACTTGAAAACTTTCTGACTACATGTTTCCAGAAGAGTTTCCATGATAATTTTTCTACTTCATTAAGAGATCGACACGGGCAATTGTTTTGAATCGATTTCAATAAATTCGCTGTCAAGCCTTTACCTTTATAAAAGTTATTCAAGAAAATTTTAATGAAAGTCTCATATCGACTCTAACGGACAATCATTAAGAATATTATAACCGCTCAGTTTTTCAAAAACGTAAACCTCTCCGCCTGGAAACTATTTAAAATTTGTACAACACATATTATTATATGGTTTAAATGTCATGAAAACACAAATATATTTGTGATCTGTATTGAATTGGAATTGAACTGGAAGAGGGTATATTCTGGTTTTTTATGTTATGCAATACTGCTTTTTGCCATTGTTGTTCTTTGTTGGCCGATCCATCTCCACATTACAAAAGAACATTCTTGCAGATTGTATCATAAGCTGAATTCTGCAACAAAACAACCATACTGATCCTTAACCTTCATATTTCTTGCTGTTGGCTTAAAATCGAAGTTACCTTGTTGATTTATTTCAGAAACATGACTTTCAAAACTGGGGTAACATTGCAAATCTCAGAGTGAGTGGTAAAATTGGCATTTTCCAGAATTCAAAAGACAAAGAAAGACGTGAACAAAAGAAAGAGACAAATATGTAATGAGTCATACTTGGCTTGGGAGTTGGGGTGCGAGTGACGCCAAAAGTTTTTGCACACATTTTTATGTGTTTTCTTAAGGGGTTGCTAAAGCAGATATCAAAGATGCTCCGATGCATGCTTCCCTTATACGAAACCAGACAATTATAAATAGAGGAAGGGATAAAGGTTACCAGTACCGCTGTTACACTCTGGTTAAATAAACGGGTTATCATGCATTAAGGAAATAGCGGGAGGGATGGGTATGAACAAATTGTGATGTAACATCTTAACTATGTCACTTAAGGAATCAGGAGATGGGCGTTCTTAAGTTCAAACAAATGCAAAATCTTTTTTAAATGTACGATTTTCCTAGGGTTTCTCTCCTACATTTTAGCCTGAGACAAACTACAAATTGGTCAGAATATTTATTTAATTTTTTTTAATTTCTAACATTTCATGGAATTTACTGGGTTTTGTCATTTTTTCTCGTTTTCTAATTGGCTGAGAAGTTTCTTTGTCTTGAAGTTGAATATTGGATAAGAATATAATGTTTATGCATGGATTTGTAGACGGGCTCGTTGGTATGACATAACCTTAAACAAAGCAGCTCATACGCAATACGCACATTCACATTTGCACACTACAGAAAAGTGGTGTATGACTTTGACATGACTTACAACATACAAAGAAAAAAGCAGTTCATTGTGAGAGAAAGGAGAGGGAATGCACATCAGCGAAACATCTACTAACTTGAAAGTATCAAAACACAGACAACAGGAAAATAGACAGAAAAGTGGTAATTGTGTTATGGAAGTTTTTATTAATTTAATCACATCACTCAACTTTTAATATTGTACGTGTAATACTATTTGTACTGGTGTTGTTGTGATTTGATGGTACATGTTTATCATTGTCATAGTCATGATCATTAGTAATATCAGGTGTGTTTTTTGTATATTTTTTTCTAGTTTTGGAGTTCGAGATCCCTTAAGATAGTAAGATGTACGGGGGTCAAAGGCGAAGTTTGAGGACAGCAGCAGCACAACAAGCTGCGGCATCTGTTGTGGCTGAAGGTAGCGGGGGTTCCAGTAGTAGTGCAGGTTCTGCAAGTAGTGCGGGTTCTGGAAGTAGCGGGGGATCTGCAAGTAGTGCGGTTTCGGCTGCAAGTAGTGCGGGTTCTGATAAAAGCGGGGGTTCTGGAAATAGTGGGGGTAGTGGGAGTGGCGGTGGTGGTGGAACCAATACCCAGCAATCACAGGGTTCTTTGGCTCAGCTTATGCCGGACTCACAAGCGAGTAATTTACATCATGTTGAGGAGGCTTCCAGTGACAACGAAAACGAGGATGGGGAGGATTTCGGAGATATGCACAGGTTGGTACTTCAAGGTGTCATGTCAGCTGGTTATTTGGATGCCAAGGGGGTGAAAAAACTTTTCCAGGAGTCTTGCAGGTTTTTGCAGTGTAAGTTTGTTGACATAAAAAACTGTATCAGTTGACAAGTTAATAAAATTAATATTCCCTCTTCTGTTGTTCAAATAGGTAAGGTACCTGCAGCTGAGCACATGTCACCACCGTTTATCCAGAAGGTGGTTCGGGAGATCAATGAAAAAATCAAACATTTTGACATGATGATTCGAAGTGCAACCTGTGAGGTTACTGGAGAGAAGTACTATGTGTGCCTTGTTACAATCGAAAAGCAAATTATGAAGTAAGAAGATTAGAATAATTCTTAACTTTAATATGGTCAAGGTATTGTTAAAAATTCAGAGATTAATTTGGAATGTCTTGTCTTTTTCTTAATTTAGGGTGCAAACTTTCTTCACCAAATTTGAACTCGATCTCTTCCAAAAGATTATCAATTCTGTCTTGAGACAGCATAATAATTTTCTTATCACGTTGAACGAGTGTATCAACATGGGCGCTGATCTGGATCCACGGTTTAGCAAGATCAATGCAGAAGACTTTATCAATAAAATGATTACTTTACAGTATTTGGCCAGGGTGTACAAGGATGATGAGGTGATGTATATTAGGCTTTAAAAATTCCCTTTTGTGCACTTTTTGGAGATTTGTAGTAACATAATATTTTTTTATAATACAGGAGTTTGAGATTACATTAGGATTCCGTACTATTCGTGAATTCGAACCAATTTTCCGTGATTCTTACGGCGACTGTTTTGGAACCTGCAATTTGTGCAAAATGATTTTACTCAATGTAAGTTTAAATATTAATTATGAAGTATGAATTTAAAGCCATTTCGATTTGAATAAAACAAATCACACAGGCGAATATAATGAATGCAAATATGTATGTGTTTTCTCCTCTCAGGGCCTTATCTGCCCCAAGTGCCCAACGGTTTACCACCGGGCGTGCCTGAAGAAGTACATCAAGACTTGCAAGATGTGCGTGACCTGCAAGGAGAAATGGAAAAATGAAAATTCTCTACCGATACGCACCATGGATGGCAGTGGTGAACCGTCGTCATCGTTTATAACCAAGAAGAAATCTCAAGCAAGCTCCTCTCAAGCTACGACTACACCAACTCAAACGAGAAGAGCTAAACGGTTGACAAATAAGACGGCAACGGGAACAGGAACGGGAGATGAAGTCGACATGCCAATTTTGGTCCCTATGGTCTCTCCAAAAAGTGCTGAAGTAAACCAGGCTTCCAAATCAAGAAAGAACGCGGATACCCCAACAAAAGATGGGAGTAAAACTACTCCAAAAACCCAAAGGGGAAAGCGTCGAGTCACGCGACGAACGGTTACATCTTCTTCCTCATCAGCATCATCAGCGGAAGAATCTGGATCAGAAGAATCGGATTAGTGAAAAAGTTCTTATCAGTTTACAAGCATTTTTATTAATGATTTAATAAAGACATGAATGTTGGTTTGGTATGTATGTAAGATATGGATATACTGACCAAAATTTTAATACTTTTTACCTAATGTAATATAATCGAAATAAATAGCGAATATGACATTTATTATTAAATATGCAGATTTTTACAGTTTATTTCTTAGCTATCAATGCTATCATGCGATCACTTGGGCTTCTAGATTCATCAACGCTCCATTAAGCATTCCACGCATTTTTCGACATTCCGCATCAAACAATTAATACCACTATTGGGATAATCAAAAAAATGTCAAGATGGTCAAAATTTAATTTGTGTCTTTCAGAATCGTAATGCGTGATGACAGAGTGAAAATTAATCATAAAAGTGCTCACATAGAAAATAATATATTGTTTAATGCGTAATCATTTTCATGCATATTTGTCATTATTCAATAAATTGTTGGTCTTTATTTCACTAAACGATTTCATAAAGTACTACTCTGTTTTGAATAGCTGATTAATGTTTCACATCATGAAAGGTTTCTTACTGTCATCTTTGACTATTCAATGTTCAAGTTTGTACACGAGTTGGCACGTAACTAACCATTCGAAACAGAGTTCAACAAATAGGGGTACTGCGAGACATGAAATTTTGATTTCCGGTTTTTACCAAATCCCAACATCTCCACACACCAATAGTTGCACGAGCAGTTGCAGCGTTATGCAAACTAGCAAACTGCAGTTTACATTTCATAAAACCATGATGCGACGACAGTTGACATTGATAGTTTATGCAATCTTAACCATAGTGGCAGGACCTAGCTGTATTTTATATGTATTACTACTATTACTATTAGAAAAATATTAGCAGGCAATGGTCATTGCTTAGATGAAGTTATCTTTTGAGGTCAAATTTTATGTCGCACGGATGTCGCTGTCACATTCCCTAAAATCTTATCCTTTCTTATCTCGTACTAACATTATCTTGGTAGTAACAGTGGTACTTGAATTTAAAAAAAACTGTATCTTCCGTTTCTACGGGTTTAACTATGGGGAATAAATTCACTTGTAGTGTAATTTAAAATATTCTGCTAATTTAAAATGCATACTGCCCTCAGACCTCTGGCATAACTCACTATATTCGGCAGACTAGACTCATTTTTAAAACCAGACTAAAAGATTAAATTCCTTAAGTTTAAAACTGCTACCACGGGTCCGAATGTTGATTTTCCCAGAACTCATTGAATTGGTTTTTTGGCCCAATTAAAAATACTTACAATGTGAGTGTTCGAGATGTGTAAATCAATGCATTATGTTGGCGTTTAGTGAAGAATATCATGCAACAATACATGTTCAAAATATTCAGTGTTTTTGAAGTGCACACTAACCAAAATATTGAAAGCTAGTTGAATGGATACGTAAAATGTAAGTGTACAAGTGACAGCAGTACAAAATTGATTTTTAAAGTAAAATATTCCACTGTAAGTAATAAGAGTAGGAGTCCTACTGCAGGACTTGTTTCTTGTGCTACATAAAACATAGAACTCAAAAATGAAATACAATATGTAAAATTCAAAGTCATCACTCTATCGGAATGAGACAAAGATCAAGATCTCTGTTTAGCCTTTGTACGCCATTGCAGTACTAGCATATAATTTCCGATTTTTTTTTGGCTCAGCAAATTTTGAAAAAACTCTGACACCATATTAGTCCATTGGTTGCTGCCATTGCTACCATTTATTTAATCAAGGCTGAGATTTACTAATAAAAAATTTGTACAATAATTTTCATAATGCCGTCTCTGTGGTAGTGGTAAATTTTTATGGTGGTGTGTGACGATTTCGTTCATGTTGCAACTTGCTGCACCACCAGCTAGAAACTGATCTGTGTTTTTTGTGAATTGGAACAGGTAAAGAGGGCGGCTGGGCTATAACGGTACATTATGCCAAGGTATAGCATTATTGCCATCATTATTTTGCAACTTGAAATCTTGCTGGACCACTTTGTTTGGGGTAATGACCCAAACGAGTAGCAACAAACCCAAACAGCTAGCTATTTCATATTTTTGTTACTTCGCACACACGTACATTACACATTATCATCAAGAAGGCCAGCCAGCGGAGAATATTGGTATATAGGGAGAGAAAAAAACATGTTCTTCAATCATTTTTTTACATGGTATTACCTTAAAAAGTTTCATGTCGAATGTTTGAGCCCAGAGAAAAGAGTCGAGTGACCAGGCTAAGGCCAACAAGTAAAAAAACTGTGCAAAATGCAGATACTAAAACATCAAGGAGGACTAACAGGACGATTGTTCTGATACTGGAGGAGAGGCGTCTAAAAGTATTAGACCTACTCCAGGGGTGCCGGTATGTTCAGATTTCTGTAGGTGTTATAAATGCAATGGTCAGATTAAAATTGCTTGAGAATGAGATGATAGAGTTTTGTGATTGCAAG
>JAQFZH010004723.1:0-11562 GCA_034695485.1 Entomobrya nivalis
ACCTTTGACCTTGGGGTTTGACCCATGGGGCTGAAAATCAATAGGGTTCTTGCCTTTGACCATAGTAACCTACATGCTAAATTTAAACGAAATCAGTCAACGCGTTCTTGAGATATCGTGTTCACAGACGGACGGACAGACAGACGGACAAACACGCTAAAGTCAAAACTCGCTGAGCTTCGCTTTTCAGCTTCGTAATAAATCAGCGATACCATTTGAAGAGGTTCCGGTTGCCTTGAGAAAAGGTACGCAAAACATACCACAATGTGCTTCACCAAAAACTGATTTATATGCATGCTTTTTTCAGGAGAGCATTTGACAAAAGAGTTTGCCCAAATCAACCCATTCAAGCGAGTTCCTTTAATCGATCACAATGGGTTCATATTGAAGGAAAGGTGAGAGATCGAAATGTATTTGTTATTGGGCAATACCACAACTTACGAAACAATATAAATTAGCTGCTATTTTTTTTAAACCGGCAGTGTCGCCATTCTGCGTTACCTCTGCCGCACATTCCCTGTCGCTGACCACTGGTACCCAACCGACTCCAAACAAATGGCACGCGTAGACGAATACATGGCATGGCAGCACCTCACCCTCCGTCTTAACGGCTCCATGTTTTTCCAGACAAAAGTAATAATACCAAAAATGAAAGGACAACCCATAAACGAAAAACGAGCTACATTCTACGGGGATCAGTTAAAACTTGTTTTGGGCCAACTTGAAAACATTTGGCTGAAGGAACGTCCGTTTGTGGCTGGGAAGGAACTGAGTATTGCGGATTTGCTGGCGGTGACGGAATTGGAACAGCCTGGGATGGGGGGTTATGATGTACGGGGAGGTCATCCTAGGGTTAGTGAGTATATGGAACGGGTTAGGGAACGGTTGCAGCCTCATTATGATGATGTGCATGCTGTTGTTCGTGTCACGGAGAAACGGTTTTCTGAAGGGAAGTTGTGATTACTGTTTTGTGGTGTCAGTAAATTGGTTACGCTTGATTGCCGAGAATCACGTGCTCATATTTGATATTAAAAAATATATATTTAAGTCCAAACGTCATACTACTATCATCACTAGTTTCATTCAAAATGTTATGTAAAGTTATGAGTACGAGTGAAAGTAAAATACAATTAAATTGATCGATTTTCTGAGAACATTGCGTTAAGTTGATAATCGTGTTTTAATTATTTAATCATTTCTTAATCATAAAGCGACTTGGCATTCTGGTGGCTTTGACATGTTTGGCAAACGGCAAACAGATAACTAAACATTTGGAAGCTATTCATGCCAATGTGTTGATAACTGTGATATATATTTGTACGAATAGGAACCGATTAACGTACAGTGTTCAATATTAATTCTCTTTTCAGAATGTTATTGAGTAGCTGGGGTTTGAGGTGTTAAAAACAAAAATATAAAACATTCTGCTGAATCGGCATTCTCGCAGTTCCATAGTCCATGGTATATAATATAGACTCTATATTGTAAATTGTAAACAAAAAATTAACTTGAGAGTGAAGCCAAGCACACAAGTACTAGTAAAACCAGCTCGAAATCGTGTTGCATGATCTTACAATTTGTGATCTCTGATATAATCTAATATTGCTTATGCATGCATACGTTTACTTTGACTGTATACAGTACAGATGCAGTACTTTATGGTAATGCTAACCCACTTGACGGGACTGTTCCATCATACGATTCGGTTTACTGAAAACATTCGTGTGTAATTTGGCAAGCTTGCCAGTTTTATTTGCAGGGCAGTTAGTAAAAATTACATAAGGACATTAATTTAGAAACAAGAATAAAAATGGCTTTACGAGCTAAAAAGTCAGTAGTTTCGCTATTGTCGAATTTGTCAGAATCCTGTAGCAAAAGCCCTTCACTTTCAAATTTCAACAGACGATGGTTGCACGTTACCTCCACGTTTCGCACAACAAACGACAACATAGTCAAGTCCCCAGATCACATTGATGCTGTGACAGGTGTGACCGTTCCGGAGTTTCTCTGGAGTAATTTACACAAGTGGGGTGATGCGCCGGCATTTGTAAGTGGGCTCAAGTTAAATACACGTTACAGTTTTAATTGGCCATTATCGAATTGAACAGTCAGTATTTGAAATGTTATGAAAGGAATGTGGAATTTCCGGAAGGAGATACACCCACGAGCAAATTCACAAGCTGAGTAGAAACTTTGCAAAGGCGCTTATGCAGCATGGTCTTAAAAAATCTGACGTTGTTGGGATATTGCTTCCCAATCTTCCAGAGTACCCTGTTGCCATGTTGGGGTCATGGGAAGCTGGTTTGGCAGTGACGACCATTAACCCTACATACAAACCAGGTATTATTATGCAAGACAGTCGTTCGGAATAAAAATGTGCGTAATATACTACATGGTGTATACTTTTGTTTCAGAGGAAATCGCAAAGCAGATCAATGACTGCCAAGCAAAATTAATCGTGACGATATCCCAATTTGCACCACTGGCACAAGCTATCCAGAAGCTTAGCCCTTCGTTGAAGTCAATTGTTGTGATCGGGGAACCTGTTGAAGGTTGCCATTCATTTACTGACATGGTTAAGGTGAACTCTGCGGGTACTGAATTTGCAAAGGGTTCGAAATTTGACACTACTCAAGAAGTAGCGTACTTACCATATTCGTCTGGGACTACAGGTAAAAATTAACGGCAGTAATACGATCGGTTATTCAATTTTCTCCTGAGATTCATTTCTATATTTGAACTGTAGGCCCACCAAAGGGAGTAATGCTAACTCACAGCAGTATATGCAGCAACGTAGTCCAGTTTTGTTATCCGGGCTATCTAGTAGGAACCGCCTTTGAAGATGGAGCACCTCAACCCCGATCTTTGGGACTGCTACCATTTTTTCACGTTTATGGCTCCGTTGTGATAATGACTGGAGGTCTTTACTTGGGAGGATTTATACGAACACTGCCTAACTTTCAACCGAATACGTTTATTCAGGCTATTAGAGAGCACAAGGTTCGTAACTATTATATTTGGCTTTCCAGGTTAGAAAAATATACAATTCTGTGTGTTAAAAACAGCCAACCAGACTCCACCTGGTCCCACCACTCATGTCATTCGTAGCCAATTCCCCTGACATCACAAAAAAGGAATTCGAATCAATAAACGTGATTACAGGTGGAGCAGCTCCGATTGGTGAAACTCTTATCAATAAGCTAAAGGAAAAAGCTGGGAAATACTTTTTCTTTCAAGAGGGATACGGGATGACAGAGTTGAGTGCAGTGAGTCATCAGCTTACTGATCGGATCAAAAATAGGAAGACTGGTAAATGAACGTTATTGTGCCATGCTCATTGGTTTAGGAACAAGTAGACTTGATAATGTTGAAATACATTTAGGGTCATGTGGAGTACTACTTCCTGGTACAGAAGCAAAACTTGTGGATCCATCAACTGGGAATTCTGTTGGATTGAATCAACGAGGCGAATTGTGGATAAGGGTATGAATTATATTAATCGGTTTGCTGCAAATTGAGATTTTAAAATTATAATGAGTTTTGTGTAAAAAGGGACCTCAAGTCATGAAGGGCTACTTAGGGAGAGAGGAAGCTACCGCTGAAACAATAGACAATGAAGGGTGGCTACATACCGGTGACGTTGCTGTGTATGATGAAGACATGTGCTTTTACATTGTGGATCGGTAAGTTTTGGACTTGAGAGTAACTTTTTTTTGAAAATTATTGAATTTTTTAAAATTATAAACCTTATAAACGTTTTAGAATCAAAGAACTGATTAAAGTCAAGGGTCTCCAAGTAGCTCCCAGTGAACTAGAAGATATTCTTAGAACGCACCCTGGGGTTAAAGATGTTGCTGTAATTGGTGAGTCAATTATGTTAATAAGTGACTAGTCATGTCATTACACTAATGTTTATGGAAATCACGTAGGTATTCCCGACGAAAGAGCTGGTGAACTACCTCGTGCGTATATAGTTCGAGAAAAGGATACATTGACTGAGACAGAGGTTGCTGAATTTCTTGCGGAGAAAGTTTCTGACCATAAAAAGGTGAAGGGAGGTGTTGAGTTTGTTTCAGTTATCCCCAAAGCAACAAGTGGTAAAATCCTGAGAAGGGAATTGAAAACGGCGTACTTGTCGAAAATAAAGTGATCAGATACTCGAAAGTTTATTTCTTTAAGGACTTCAAATAGTAAATTGAAAGGAAATAAAAATATTTTTGTTTAATTCAACTCGTTATTAACAAATTAACTGTTAAAATATATCTATGCACAGTAATTATAGTTCCATGAAAAAGGTCTGCTCATAATTTTGCGTAGAGAACGTCTCAAACTCATGATTTTGACCACCCATTATTGGCGAACGCCCCGTTGTACTGCTTGTATGATAATCAATGCTTGAGGAATGGTCCATTGACTCTGAACAAAGCCGAATTATATCGTCTAGGTCAAGATCAATAACGTTGTCACCATTTTGTAAACTAAATAGAGAAATAAGCACATGATTGTATGCGTATACACTCAAAAGTTATCATTTATCAAGAGTTCATCATCTACAAAGTCGCAAACCTGTTCTCAGAGTTTGGTTCTTGTGGAAAACCAGATTGACAGCCATCACCCCTTTCTCCAGAATTTTCAATCAACCGGAATCTCGGAATGTTAGGACTGCAAAAGACAATTTTACCATCAAAACATCACCAATTAATAGCTCTACTGTTACACTTTTTCAAACTCACTTGGCCAACACAAACTTTTGTATAAACGACTCATATCTCCGTCTGTTATCAGAACCAATCTCTGCAGAAAACTCTGAACTTGTTGTCAGCTCATTATAGTAGCTTTTAAATGCCTCCTCCTTCTTCACGTTTGGAAACACGAAATGCAATGTTTCTTGGTTTAATATTTCTGCGAGTGGTTGCTTGGCCAGGTCCTTACTTTTAAATGGTGCAAGGCTGTATGCACTACCGTCTGTAATTAAAATGTTAAACAAAGATTTAAATCATGCTTATTTCAGAATAATAATATTCTATCTAAACTATACCCGAATGTAACCACACGATACTGATCCCCCCAAGAACCGATTCACTAAATCTCAACAGAAACGTTCCTGGCAAGCAGCCACTAGTGCACAACATCGTTTCAGAGGACTCCTTCCCAATAAACCCTTTCACAAACCCTTCTTTCCATGCAACTTGGAAATGTTGCTCAATCAGTGAGGCTCCCTCGTAAAACCATTCCCAAAACGTAAACTTTTTTCCTGGAAGGTTATTTTTACAAAGCTCTGTCCAAGTCAGCTTGTTTGGAAATCCTGGAAATCTGTTGACATGAAAATTTGTCAAAAAAATGCTATTCTCAATGCAGTTGAGTTGATAGTTATAATTTACATTGAAAGCCTCTCAGCAAAATAGCTTAGATTTTCACTGCTCAGTGAAGCTCCCACCATAACACTGAACCTCCCATTCAGCATTTCTCCAACACCTTCCCAACTAACATAATCTGGAAGCTGAAATGGAATCCTGTTTGTTTGGCTAAACGCATTGTCCCATGATATAGCAGCCCATGCCAAGCTCTTTTGTGATCCATGAGTACAAACTACAACTGGGAGAGATAGTCTCCAAACCTGTGTCGAGAAAGTACCATGCATAATTTTGCATAATGTGCATGCATAAGAGAAATGAAATTTGTTAATGAAAATTCATACTTTAAAACGAATATCCCCAACAGTGAACTCGGATCGAAACAGCAACGCAAATTTCTCCTCTGTTACCGATTCCTGTTCTTTCCCCTTTCTTGCCGCACTTCTTTGAAAGTCGTTCAAAGAGATTTGGTTGAAACGGGCTGAGCATCGTTTGCTTTTAGAGCAGTTAAATTTGATGATTTCTGGGAATAGCCTACATCTTTCCGTAACCATTTTAAAATTATTTTCACGCAACCCATCTGCTTGAATTTCCCTACAAGTAAACTCATCAACAAGGCACGCAGAAACCGTTGGTGGTGAAACTTGCAAGCTCAACTTTTCCCCAACAAGCAATTCTACAGTCATTGGTTTATTTCCACCCACCACTTGGAACTTTACATTGGTCTTTAGTACTTGACATGGTTGATGTGTTATTAAGAACGTATCTTGCACCAGAACCTTGATAAGGTCAGTAGTGGTCGATAACTGGTAGGAAATGTTTGAATTTAACAACGTTTGTTTGATGGAAGGGTGTTGCTCTTGGTATACTTTATACGTGGTGAGTAGATGCTGTCTAAGATCCCAAGCTACTTCCATTACGAATTTGGACAAGCGTCGTAGCCAGTTTAAACTCATCGTTATTGGGATGCCGTTAGCATGTAGTTTTTGTTGGTATGTCCATGATGAAATGTTAGCGTCTAGCTCTGTTTTCAACTGAGATAAGTTGTAGATCACCGTTGCACTGCGGTTGCCTATGTCAGTGATTTTGGTTGATATTTGGTTGATCTGTTTGGTGCAAGCATTGGTACTTTTATGAAACATTCTATACAGTTTACGAAGAATCAACACAAACTATATTTTAAACAAACCATTTGGTCCATTTCAGCTTTCGTTTCGTACATCTGAGAATCCAGTTCGTGGACATGATGTTGAGTTGTGAGCGTTGTTCCGGTGAGCCTGGTCCTTAATTCTATTCAAATGCATATTATGTAATTGATACAGGTATGATTTGTGATAAATTTGCAAGTTATCTCACCTTTAAGACGCTTGAATTCCAAACACTTTATATTATTGTTGCTGTTGGAATTTTCCAGCACCCATACACCTTCTGAAATACGACCCATCTCTCGATCGATAACAACCCTAAAAGGATTATTTACGAGCTCATCAGGGTCATCTGGATCTGGAGCGTTTGAATTTGCACTGTACACGTCTGTGGATGATGGCAAAATACTTGGAATGTCCATTGAATTGACAACGTACGCATGTGTCTCATTGTACGATTGGCTTGATATTGTTGAAGATGAAGGTGACGGAGTCATACAGTCGAGGATCACTTGCTGTTGAATATTTCCATCGATTGTCTTACTATTCACGATTATTCGCTCTTGCTCTAAACAAACCTGAAAACTGTTGTATATTCTCTGAAATGCAAGCTTGTTACAGCCTTTTAAAGAATTCTGAAATTCTAACAGTTTTGTTCGAATGTAGAACGGAATGTTGGGATCACTGTTGGGTGATAGTAGCAGTTGCTCAATTTTAACTCGCAATTCCCTGCAAAATGCTTGTGATTCTGAGTTTGGCAGTGACGCTTCAATCCATGTTGCAAAAATATCTCGGAATTCGATAGGGATATTACGGGTGGAATATAGTGTCAAAATTTTACTTGTTGAGATTGGGTCCAGGTTTTTTACTTTTTCCCAGAGAGCCATTTTGTAATAAAAATGGAAAATCAGTCTAGTCTAGTAGATCAGTGAACGAATCTGTGCGTAAACTAATTTTATTTGGAATCAAGAATATCGCTTTTATATTATTTTGGAGAAAAAATGGGGAATGAGCCAAAGCAACATTCATTTGTTTGTAAACAACATATTAGTCAATTCACAGTGTACAGATAAATTACTACGTGTGATGACTGATTAGGGGATGGATAAATGTTACGTATTAGTTTGCATGTTTACTCTACAATGAATCACTCGACAATTACTGTTAACTGGTTAAACACAAATGTTTACATGATGCAGAATTTGTCCTTTTAATTATTAGCCATGTTGACAAGTCAGTTCTAAAATGGCGTAGAATGGGATTGATACGTTTTGTAAAGTAAATTAAAAAAGCATCAGTATAATTTAGTACATTAACCATGTAGTACAAATATTCAAGTCCATTTCTTGGTAATCGTAATCAAATTCTAGTTTGTCCAGTGTATGTAATTGAGGATTGTGCGAAGCTGGACGAATTTAGTTGCAGTTGACACAAGTTCCATATTTCATACCAGTTGCTCATTTTTGTCTACGTTTACTTGCTTGCTAATTGGTGTTGAGTGAATCCTATGAAAAATTATATAAACTTTAGAGCTGTCAATTCTGTATGCATTTTGAGTAGTAGCAGATCAGTAGAAGCAGATGTGTTTAGAAAAACAAATTTCACAGATAAATTATAGGACCGCTTTCCGGAATGGAACTAAAAAACGTATATCATTTCATTCAGTTTCTGTTGATTTAATTAAGTAATGAATCCCACAATTAAGAACGGTTGTTTGACGTAACACATAACTCTGTTATTTTCATAAGCAGACTACAGACTCGGCTAGTTTTCCTGACTAAATCTCTGTGATATTTGAAATTTGACAGATAAAATTACTGGTTCATTGTAAATTGTAATACATCATTTTTATGTTAAACTGGCTTCATATCCAAGCTTACTACTGATTGTACCAAAAACCCACTAAAATAACATGTCATAGATGCCAATTTTAATTTATAATCAATCATTCATGTCCCGAAATACAAGGATTTGTAGTAAATTGTTATTTTTTCTGGTTATTCGGATTTAAATTTAGGAAGTTGGTCATATAAACTATTTTCAATGATTAATGAAATACAATCTGCAGCTTTTACGTTATGTTGGTGTTATTGTTATATGTGGCACCTTATTGCTTTTCTGCATCTGTTTTGTTGTCATTTAAAATTTAAAGAATGAAAAAAGTAATTCATGCAATATTTTTACATGTCTGTAGCTGTGATCAAAATCATCCGACATCCGAATACAAAAGCATCCGATAATTTAAAAAACTTGTCCATAGTATAAAAAGGTGAGACGGACTTGACACCTAACCTCCAACAAATTTAATGATAGATTTTCAATAGTGAGTTTTATCTTTTGTAAAATGGCACTCCTACAAGTTATTTTGGTTTTCTGTGCACTCACCAGCGTATCCCTTGCCGCTCAGCAACAATATCAACAAGTAGCCCTTGACCTTCACAATCAATATAGGTCCATACATCATGCTGACCGCTTGGCTTCAAGTGATGACGTAAGTAAAACCCAATTCATGCATTTGTCTCATTTAACCCCTTCATTTTGTAAAAAAAACATATCGTATGGTATCATTTTGCTCCGAATTTCCAGCTAAACAACCGAGCCGTTCAATGCGCTCAATACTACGCCGAAAAAGGAACAATCGATCATAGTTGCCCGTTTAAAAACGATGCAGGAGAAAATTTGTATGCCCGATGGCCAGAAAACATTTCTGATGAACAAGCAGCTCAAGACTCCACAAACTCATGGTATTCTGAGGAACGGTTACACGACTATAATCAAGACTGGCAGCCGGATAGTGGTCATTTCACCCAACTGGTATGGAGGAATTCCAGGGAGCTGGGATTTGGAACAGCTAGAGCTGGCAATATGTTGGTAGGATGTGCATTGTATAATCCTGCAGGGAATTTTCTGGGGCAGTTTCGGGATAACGTTTTGAGACCTTAAAATGATCTCAAGAACACCCAGAGTTGTAATGCGTTTACGTTTAATATTCTATTTTTGTAGCTTTAATTATTTGTGATAGCAAAAAAGATATGAAATTGGAAATTAAATCTATTCATTCATTTGAAGTCTATCAAAATAATAGACTGGAAACTGTAATTAGTCTATATGAAACAATTTCAAAGCACGAATCATACTGCATTGCATACTATCCTCAACGCCAACAATTCGTATTCTCTAAATAGGAAATTAATAAATAGCACATTAGTACTACATATTGATTTTGTATATCATGTCCGTCTGTGAGCAGTGTGAGCGCTAAAATTCAAAAACGCTTCGACCTACTGACCTAAAATTTGGTATACAGGTACTCGGAGGGGCTAGCAAGAGTAAGAAGCCCATTGATTTTCAGCCAAATCGGTTACACGTTATTGGAGTAACGGTCAATTAACGGTTGCATGCTTTATAAATGGAATTTTTTATTGTATCAGTCGATAGATTAGAATATTGGGATCAAACTTTGTCAAGAAACCATATTCCAAACCCAAGAGCTTCGGAGAGACACCCAAATAACGGTTACATGGTTTGCAAATGAGTGGAAAAGTGGATTGTTTGTATTTAATTTAAATAAATGTTTTTATTTTCGTGAGTTGTTTGGGTTGGTTGTTTATTGGCATCGGGTTGAGTATCAAGATTATTTAGTGAGAGATTTATTTAATGATTCAAAATGGAGTGAAGTTGTGGTTATGAATCATGCCACCATTCCACAACATGAAATATGAAGAAAACCAAAAAAATCAATGGCATATTTCAATATGAATGCATCATATTTGCTTAAAATCGAGAAAAATATAGCATGGTAATTTAATTGCATACAAAACAGATATTTAAAACAAAAAAAAACGCAAAAAAGAATACCAACAGCACCCGGGATTCCCAGGCGGTCACCCATCCAAGTACTAACCAGGCCCGACGTTGCTTAACTTCAGTGATCAGACGAGAACTGGTGTGTTCAACGTGGTATGGCCGTTGGCGAAGGGAGGTTGCTTTTATGCACATCTTGTGTTTTGTTGCTTGTAACTTGTGGTTGAAGTTGAAGTGCTAGCTAATGCAAGTCAGATTTTTAGTTTTTGAAACGTAAATCTGATGATATAATCTCAAAATTAACTCAAATTACTTGGGAGTTTTTGTCATAAATCCTTTTTCTCAGAACATGATCTACGATGTTTGAGAGTAGGGTAACCCGAGATCTTGCGTGGTCACTCCACAATTACTTTTTCATGGTATCAAGATCCAACAATTTGGTTACTATTTTAAAGAGATCCCTGCAACGGGGAAGCTCGAGAATTTGCGTGGTCAATATTAATTTTATCGAGCTATTGTCCAGAATTTAAGATTAAATGAAACTTAGGTTGAAATTTTCTCGTAATTTTACTATCTCAGAGGTCCGTAAGAGATTACCAATTACGAGGCTACAAGGCTAGTAGTGCATGCGTAAATTGGTAAACCGATGATTACTCATAACTCGTTTCCATATGAACTTGACACTAATGCTGCTTATAAATTCGATGCACATTAATAAAATGTATTGTACCAATCGATTGCCATTTGACCTGAAGTACATATTTTGGAAATATTTTCCTGGCCTCAAGGCCATGGGGTCAAAGGTCAAGGTAAAAAAGTGGAAAAGGGAGAAAATGCCGGAAAATGATGGGAAAACTTGATAAAATGTTAGTAAAAGGTGGGATACTTGAAAATTTCACTGAAAAACTTTTACAATCAGTAAAAGAATACCTAATGTACTACTTTTTACAATGCTTACTGGCTTTAGTTGATGATTGGCTTAGGTGGCAGTAATTAATGACTTCAGACTTGCAGTTAGAACAAAAATATTAGAAGATCTTCATCTGTAATCCGTACACATTATCAGATTTATCTGAATTTTTTAAAAGACGTCAAAATTAGTACATGTTAAAAGATTAATATGTTCATTTGTTTGAAAGTAATAAAGTAAACACGAAAACAATGGAGATATTTTTAGAATTCTATTTGCTATTTACTAAAAGCGATATTTACTTAAGTCAATATATGTTTGAATACTACTAGTTTCAAGGTACAAAAGT
>JAQFZH010004724.1:0-11559 GCA_034695485.1 Entomobrya nivalis
TGACTATATGACGGCAATAATACCCCAAGTAATTACAAAGAGGCACTCGTTCTCCACTGAAATAATTATAATAGAGTAGAAGTAATTTCAAAAGGAAATAATGCCAAACAAATAAATGAACGACTTACCCATACCAGCAGTCTTCATTGTGGGTTTTGATTTGCTTTCTTGTTAGTTTGGTTGTACACCCATTTTGCTTATATGAGCAGTTAAACGTCATCATATCAAGAAGCTCCTCCAATTGTCGATTCCGAATTCGGGTTAAACCCAAGGCAAGTCTACATTGCGGACAGACTAACAAACTTTGAACACAAATATTACACACAGTATGCCCGTTTTGACACTGATATATTTCCCATTCAGGAATTTCGAGACAGACGGGGCATTTGAATTGTTGGGGAAATTCGCCGTTCATGACTACAAAATTTTATTGCTAACGTTGTCATGAAACCAAATTCACACTGACGTTGTAATTAACTTTGCTCTTTTGTATTTATTACCTTTTTTCGATCAGCTATAAACTACCAAGATTGAACAGCGTATTAATATTGGTATTCCTTTCATGTTGTTTACCAGTCTTTTTTTTGCATTTGGTCTTCTTTCCTGATAAGCTGCACACTTGATAAACGACCTACGTACTGCTGGAAAGTTTTTTTAACGAGGAAATTGGACAATATATTACTCATCATTATCTATTAACAGTTAGTTAGTTTAAGTTATCATCATACATAATTGTCTTTCATATATGTTCATTTAATTCATCATAATAATTTATTTGTCACTTGAGTAGATTTTTTAAATGTGGCCAAGTTTGGTAAAATATTATATGACGCATGGTCGCTGAATGTCGCAAGTTTTGGCGTTAAAAATTGAATACTTATTGCGTGGTTATTCTCGTGTCACTTTTTTATATCTCGGTTTGGAGTTGATGATGAATATACTTTACCAAGGCAAATGATGATTAGTAAACTACAGGGTTACTTTTTGTATCATAAACTTATGTATAAAATAAATAATGACTAATCACTTTGTTCGAGTCTGCTCAGAGTTATATTCTGATAACTATGCATAATTCCTTGGTTAGTCATACCAGTTATAATGACGCGGAACAAAAAATAATTCGAAAAAATTCATTTACTTGTTTTGAAATGTATGGGTCGTTTTTATTTATGTCATCATTCAAATGGAAAACTATATGAATTGATCAGGACTAGTTATAAAAGATAACTTGAACTACTTGAATTCCAGTCTGAAGTGAAGTGTGAAAGATTATTAATCATCGTTTAAATGTAGTTAATTATTAATTACTCATCCACTTTGTTAAGACACCATTACGTTTGGTAGGATAATGTTTTTTGTTTTATATTATCAGCGAGGCGGGGGCAAAAAAAATCATTTGAAAAGAACCAAATATCGCATTCCAAAAAAAAATATAATGCTTAAAGATACAACTAATACAATCTTCGTATATTGTATGAATTCATGATAAACCTCTTTAGTCCTGACATGTTGTTACATCTTGTATGAATTGATTATAAGTTGGAACAATGGCAAAGAGAGGATCAACCACATAACTTATTTTATTCTCTCATTGCAGTTTACCGGTGGCAAAAATTGACAGCATTCGAACTTATATTGCGTACTAGACTGCTATTAGATTTATATGTCTAAAAGACAAGTACAAACTTTTGAGTTTATGATGACAACTTGGCAGTGAGTGAGTAGAAATTAAATCAAATGCAGTAAATGCTTGCTGACTCAACAAGTTGTGATATGCCAGCGTAAAGTGAAACCGCCAATATTAAAAATATGTTGACCGGTTTTATTATTACATTGTCACAATAAACATGTTAATCCATACGTTTATATAGGTTTATTTAGGTGTGTTTGTACGTAATGCATACACTTTAAATACATTCTACAAAACTATTCTTTAAAATGTTTTGGGATACAAAAATATACATTCTTTTAAATATGTTTTGGCTGAGTTGCATATTTGATTGAAACACATGATATCCATTTATTTTTTTGTCAGCATATCCCTCGGTAAGAATAACAAATTGTCTTAGAATTGCAAATTTTTACGGAGAATCTATCGTTAAGCTTTCAGAATTAGTAGGGGTACAAATAAATAGTAATGTTTGGAAGTTCACAAAACGTTGCACATTGCGACATTTTTGTTATATAAATGTATAACTAATTTAATGAGCATACATTAAACGAAATGTCCAGTATGTACATAAACAAATGAAAAGTGAATCTATGTAATAATGAGCTTGAAACCCGATCCAAATGTTTTAAACTTGCCAATATCAATTTTTTTTGCTCATTTTCCTTATATGCCAAATGGTTTAACTAGAAAGCCATATTCATCCCTCTTGGTAAGCTTGTATGCTATTTTATTGCAGCTCACGATTTGAAAACAAAGGGAAAATAACACCATATATTAATTTTCTAAAGCGTTCCAGTTAATAAACTTGGCTTAACTTTTCATTGTCACATAAATATTACATCTTTATTATCTATCAGGTTTACAGTTTTATAAAATAAATAAAAACCTGTAATACAAAACAAACAGGATATTTTAAGTTGTATCTACCAAAATACTTAAATTTTTCTGTAAAATTGGTTGGGTTATGTTTATTTCTCTTTGGGTGTCTCTTTGTCCAGTGGGTTTAATATTTCCATTGTTCGTTTATATAACGCAACGGATTTGATTGAGCAACAAAACTCGATTCATCCGGAAAATTATTCATTTTTATACGATTTTGGGCAACCAAATCGTGCCTACTAGGTGGTACTGCCGAACTCGTTCCAGGATTGTGTGCAGTCACACCATAACCACGAGATTGTGCTGTTAAACTTGACCCAGAAAATGGAACAGTCGAACTATACCTTAAAGATGGCGCAGTCGAAAAAAAACCCACCAGGAGTACCAGTCGAAGCGAACCCATCAGGTGTAGCATTCAATTTCAACCCACCAGGTGTAGCATTCAAATTCAACCCACCAGGTGTACCAGTCGAACCTAACAGGTTGGATGCACCTGTTGATCCGAACGCAGCACCAAAACCCCCTGACCCTCCTGATGGATCACTAAAACCGAACCTACTGTGTGGACTAGTTGAGCCGAACCCACCCCCAAACACAACTAAATGTCCAGGTGGATCACTGAAGGGAACAGGAGGAGTAGGCCGTTGAACGATGTCGTAGTCCACAGCGAGAACTTCTAGTTTGCGACTCACATTGCAATTGGGAATGTCGGTTATGTTGACATTTATTGTCAAGTCGTTTTGATTGAGGTATTTTTCCAACAAATGGCTAAATGGAAACTGAAAAGGAGGTGACTCGAAGATTACTTCACTGTTATCTTGTGAAACAGGTGTTGTGGTCCATTCCAATACAGATATCTAATGGGTAAATTGAAATTGTTAGAGATTACACCTATTAAAACTGAATTTGTTCTAATGTAAAACTCCACTATATAAGTAACATGATAAATTTTGTTTGCTAACATTATCTTTTTTCGAAACCATACGAAATTTGATAAAAACCTTGTCATTTGTTTCTTCGCCAAGAGAAATGCATGTAAATGTCATGTTTGATTGGACTGAGCAGATAACAATCAGATAATGACTGTTAAATGCATTGACTATGATCGGCATCCAAATGCACCTCGGATTTGTGTTGAAATCCTTCACGTTTCTCAATTTGATATCAAATTCTTTCTAGTTAGTAGGTAGGCATTTATGGTTCTTTTGCAAATGATTCAATGACTCCTGCAGTCTTTTGGTATTAACTATGTGACTGCAGTTATACCCCAAGAATTTGCAAAGGGGTACTTGTTTGCCACTGAAATTTAAATATTATGGAATATTTTTAATTGTCAATTTAATTTGAGTTTGATCAAAGTTTAAATTAATTTTAACAATGCCTTACCCAAATAAGCAGTTTTCAAAATGGCTCGTGATTTCTTTCCTCGTTACTTTGGTTGCACATCCTTTCGGTTTATACGAACAGTCGAATTGCATCATATCCAGAATATCTTCGAGTGGCCGGCATCTAATTTTGGGAGTTCCCAAGCTTACTCTGCACTGAGGGCAAGTTGATAAATTTTCTGCACACTCGTCGCAAATAGTATGCCCGTTTTGGCACTGAAATATTTCCCATTCTGGAATTTCAAAACAAACTGGGCATTTGAATTGTTCGGGGAATTCTCCGTTCATGGTGTAAAAATGTTATTGCTATTGCTGTTGAAAACTAAATCCAAACTGGTATTGTAATTAATTTTGCTAAACTTTTTCCTTAAAGTTTGATCTGCCTAATACTTCACCGAAATAAAATTTGCATTCCTTTCCTTCACCTTGTCAATGTTTATCAGGATTTTATTGGCTTCACTGATAAGCTTCACATTTGATAAACCACTGGCTGTAAACAAGTCAAAAGAAGAAATTTGAAACGAAATTGTATTAATCCTTAAAATATATTAAAATTAAATTGGCTTGACTTTCCAAACGTATGCGAGTCTGGTTGGATTTTGTATTCGTCGTACATATTTTTATTTCATAAACAGTCACATCATTTATTGTGCCAAATGAGTTGTGCTTGCTGGTTTCAGTCAGTTAATGAATGACGTACATTTTGTGTGCATTACAGTTCATTGAACGTAAAAAAATAGACTACGTATCCAGCACGTACACATAGAAAATCAAAATGTTTTCAGCTTATCAATACGAGTAATTATCTTTATCTTCCTAAAATGCACGACAGTTTAATCATGTTGTAATAGTAATATCAGTACCTTGGTAAGCTTGTATTTTATTCTATACCATTTCACATTTTAGAACAGCCGATATTTATAACGAAATGACTATAGTTGGTCTCCTTGGCTTAGTTTCAAAATTAGAAAGCTGAAAATGTTATTGTATTTAAGCATTTGAAAAATTGAATTACTACTTGATATATTGAAAAAAACTGTAATTTATATTTGATATGATTACTCTATTAAAAAAATTATTTGATGTAATAACTGGTACACTACATCATTATTATTTACCCTGGTAGTACTTTATTTAAACACTTATAACATCGGTATCGGTACGCTATCCTAATATTAATTTTATAAAATATACGCATCTAAATTGTCGTTACTAATAACGCAAAATGATTTCATGAACGAAACTTATGTCGAATTGATATGAATAACATGCGTGCATTTGTGAATATCTTCAGTTGTATGTGCAAAAACACGCACATATATTTGTAAACTTGATAAGATGGCTTTTTTGTTTTTGGCATATTACTTTTTATATTGGCTTGGCCTTATATTTGTATTGTTTCCTATTCGAACAAGTTAGAACTATTAACATACATAATACATGAATAATACATGATTATTCATTTTTAAAGAGTTAATGCCCGTCCTGGTCCCAAAAAAAATAATTCTTGCTTGCTAGTATACATGTCTGCAAGCAAACTAAAATGCACTATTCAATATTTTCAAAGCCTCCAACAACTGTTTTGCGTTGTTCCTTATTCATAACCTGTGTAATATTTAGCACACAAATGTTTCTGCATTCGTATTTCTCTATCTTTGGATGTCAGGAATTTGACAAAATGGGTTCATTTTAAGACAAGGCTGGAATATTCTGCTGTCTCAGAAATCCTTAAGAATGCGGGTAGCACAAAGCTTGTCACTTGTTTACCCTTGACAACAACGTCAGATGCAGTGAAATATTCTCCTTCCAGAGGATACTTCTTGGCATCCGATTTCCAGAAGAATAAGAAGTACATGTGTCTTGATATTACCAAAAAGGAAGGTCAGATGTCCAGGGGATTTAAACACCCTATTGACCGGGTGTATGATACCACAGCTCATATTGTTAGTAGAGTAAAGAGTACATTAGCCAGGGAAAACGTAGAACAACAAGAATTTCTTGAGGTTTTTAAATAAATAAAAATGGTATTTTAGTACTAGTTTAATTAGTTTTATTAAAATATGCTAGTTTCAATTTGATAAACCTTTGAAGGCGGTACAGTCTTGATTAATGGCATTGTAAATAAGACAGTATTTAAAAAAATCTTAGTTCTTATCTTATGTATGTTATTTGACAAATTTAATTTTATGTTTTCTTAATGTACATTGTGTTATTAAAATGTACATTTTTATAGTGTGTAACCTAATATTGTGAGCATTTTTTTAAAATATTCTCGTAATAAATATAATTTTTACTTTACTAATATGTAAACATCGATTTAAAAAACCAGTTAGCTCTGCATAATAATAACTAATTACTTGATTTATTCATTAGAGTCAAGTTTATAATCCCTAATAATTGGCTAGGCATAATACTTTATATTAATCTGAAAAAGTAGAGTTCTTTTGGAAAAATTGTTAAAATCTCCCTAAACGTATATATTCTTGTAAATATTAACATAACCACGCATAATAAATAATGTGGTTCTCTAAAAAAAATCTTCAAAAACTGTCAAGTAAAATAAGGATATTAATATGTACACAGTGAACTATATTTGAAATACGTTCATTTCATGCTAGAAAATACAACAGTATAAGCTGAAAGTGCACTACAAGACTACCACTACAATTTATATTGGTGCTGAGTTTTTTTCTAATCACATCATAAAAATCAACATGAAGATTTACTATATTTTTTGGTTTTACCAGTACTACATTTTATAGCCACATTGTAGTAGTACATAGTTAGAGCTTTTAAATTCAAACCCCATGTAGCTGACATTAATTAACACATTTCTAAGTACATCTATGCATTTATGCTTTTCTTATACATTTTTTGGAAATATATTTTCAGTCCCCGAAAAATGATTTTTTTTATTTAAAATTTTGTAGGGGCATCCCTGAGGACAATTATTATGATTCAATTGCCCCATGTGATCCGTTATTCTGGGAAAATTGATTTTTTACAATAATTTACACGATTATTCATCTCTCTTAAGTGCTTTACATGCTTTTTGGGCGGCCATAGCCTAAAAATCCAGACTTACACACACAAATTACATTGCATATATGCGTACATACTTTAACTGCAACAAGTGAATTAAGCCTTTCTACTTTGAAGCTTATTTCGACAAAGTTTGAACAACAATGATGAATATTGTGACTAATGTGCCACTCTGCGTGTATAAAGTCATGCTCAGCAAAAGTAAAATAGAATATGCTGCCGAATAGCCTCATCATGTTTTCAACGAACGTTTTTGACCATGACAATCTCTTCATCGTTTGATTTTGGATTATCAGAGGAACACAACAGTTTAGCACTTGGTTGTCTAACATTTGGTGTGACTACCCCAAAACAAATCTTGATCACATTCTGTGTCAAACAGGTGAAAAACCTGAAAACATTGACTTCGTGGTCAGATATAAGAAATGGAGAACGGTTCAATTATATTTGTATGCAATATTGTCTGATGTTTGACATGGAGTTGTTGAGGTCAGTTTACTTGGTTTCAAAGTACACAGGCTAAATTCTCATTTACATACAAAAATATCCCAACAATATGAATCGTAACACTGGATATGATATTGGCCCGTGGTTACCTCTGGCACTAGATTGGATAGACTAATTTAATTATTATACATATAATTTCTAAACTATGCTCGTGTGAATTGCATTTTTTTACATTGTTCTCACTCTTGAAAAAGTGGACGGAAAGTCTTCGAAAGCTAGAGTTAAATTAATTAATTAAAACCTCTTTAACCAAAAATGTCTTACTCACTAAATTTTCTTCTAAAATTAAAGTATATACGCATAAATGCAATGTAATTTATGTGTGCAAGTCTAAATTTTTGTGCCTTGGCCGTCTAAAAGCGTGTAAGGAACTTAAGAGAGATTAATTATCGTGTAAATTATTGTAAAAAATCAATTTGCCCTAAATAACGGATCACAGGGGCTATTGATTCATAATAATCGTCCTCAGGGACGCACCTACAAAATTAAAAAAAAAATCCGCTTTTCAGGGACCAATAATTGTATGCCATATTTTTTACTTCTGGTTTAAAAATTATAAGTATTGGATGAACTAATACTCTATTGTGACATTGGAATCAGTCAGGGACACAGTATGAAAACTAAACTCAGAGGGGTGGAATGATATTGCGTTTACGCAAAACAAATAATGTAAACTGTCTGGCAGTATTTGTTTGTGTTACAGCAAAGTAGTGTTGTGAATCATGAACGTATACTTCATCAACAAAGCAGAAACTGCACAAGCCAAGTGGACATGAACCAATACATTGTAGACAAATATAGTCTGGCTGGTTTTTACATTTTCGGCAGCACATTTGCTTTGCGTCAGCAATAATAGATCCAAATATATTCTGGTGAACTAAAAAATATCAATAAAAATGAAAACGTTAACAAAACATTAAAACGATAAATACTTGGACAAAATAGGAATACATACTCTTTGGTACAAATGAGTCCACAAAAGGCTTCCAATTTCCATATCTAGAAACCATTTCCATTAGAATTTAAAGTTTATTCATAAATAACATTTATTTTTTATTGCTTATGCATTTTTACGAAAAATTACGTTTCCTCATTAGTTCGAAGGGATTTTTCCTGGAAAGCTTCCTGTTCATTTGTAAAGAGAACGGAAAAATGATGAAACGAATGCTCATTTTTATCCCCACATGTCATGCAAAGATCAAAATCAGGGCACTGAAGACATTTTAATCTTAGTCCATTCAAGGGTGTGCTTCCACATACGTTGCATTGAGCCGAAGAAATAAGCATTCGGTCAAAACGTGATTGTAGGGCTTCAACGATTTCTTCAAAGGAAACTCTAAATTCCTGCGGTACCGGTGGTGATGGTTGAGGACGAATATTCGAATGTGAAGACTCTGCAGTGATAAATGGGCCTATGGTTAAGCGAGTCCTTTTGGGACTTACAGTGACAAATTTATTGTCACTGATATCTACAAAAATGTCCAAATTTTCTTGTTCCAGGTACTTGTCCACTAATAAGTCTATTGAAAGTTGGAATGTAGGATTTTTTAGGACATCTTCACTTTCAGTTTCTTGAATGGGTTTTGTTGTCCATTCCAATATAGGTAGCTGAGCATTAAGAGAAAAAGTATTTATATCTCCCTCCAAACTTTAATTTAAAAATTTAACATTGTAATCTGCAGTTTACTAACCTTGTCTTCCTTGGGTACCAGACGAAATTTGGCTTGAACCTTATCATTTGCGTTTTCACCAATTGAAATGCATGCGAAGAAAAGGTTAGTATTGAACGAACATATTAACAATACATAATGATTGTTAAATACGTTAACCAAAATTGGTTTCCAAAGGCATCTCGTTTTAGAATCTACTCCTCTTGTCTTTTTCAATTTTATGTCGAGTGAGTGGTCAGTCGTTAATGGAAACTGGTGTTCATTTTTCAAATGATTTATGGACTCCTGTATCCTTTTAGTGTTTACGATGTAACTGCAAGTGTGTCCTAAGTGCTTACACAGAGGTACTCGTTTTCCTCTAAAATTTGTGAAATAATTTATAAGAAATGTCTACTAATAAATTAGTATTTAAATATTGAGGTTTATTATTTAATTTACCCAAATGAGCAGTGTTCAGAATGGCTTCTAATTTCTTTCCTGGTAATCTTGGTTTGACATCCGTCAATTTTATATGAACAATTGAACTTCATCATATCAAGAAGCTCTTCCAGTGGTCTACTTCTAATTCGGGAAGTTCCCAAGTCTACTCTGCACTGAGGGCACAGTGCCAAACTTGCAACACAAACGTCACATAAAGTATGCCCATTTTGACACTGATAAATTTCCTTTTCGGGAATTTCAAAGCAAATTGGACATTTGAACTGCTCTGGAAATTCTCCTTCCATAATTTTCGATGTGGTAATTTCTGAACGACAAATAAGTTTGGAACTATAGTATGTGTTGCTTATATACTGTTCTTGTAAACCTGTTAGTAGTCTGCTAACACTCATCATCATGAATACGCAACCTATTTATTTAAGTTTAGGCGTATGTAATTTACAGCTGTTATCACCTGGATAAATAATGCATATTTCAAGTGGACGTAGTCACGGGTATATCATATATTTGTTATTTAACTATACAATTCTAAAAACAATACATTCAGGTTGTCAGTTTGTGGTGTATGATAAATAATATAGATAACAAGTGGAAAACAAGATGCCTGTTGAGCTTCATGGCTTTATCGGTAATATGGTTAGAATAGCTGAGTTACGAGTTTGGTGAGTCAATGTATTGCATTGCAATGATAAATAACGTTTTATATAATATTTGAGATAATCTACCTCGCTTGGACTATATTTTTCCATTTATCAATACAGCGTACTGGATTAAACTCACCTAGAGTATAATTTACGTATAGCTTTTAAATGTGGATATTTATTGTACTCAAAGATTCGGTAACTACGGATTGTGTTCTGGGGGATTTCACATAAACCACTCAGACGCAAGCATAAGCTAGTGACATTGAATATGGCCAGTGACCAAATTGAGCGTTTATCATGATTTTTCTATATCGCCTTTGTCTCCGTGTAAGCTACATATTTACATGGTGTAGTATGATATATACCCCTAGATAGAAATTTGAAATTGGACCAAAGGCAAAGTAAGTTGACTGACATAATTAAATATGGAGCAATGGAACTTTCAAGAATATATATACTCAAACTGTAATGTGTATGCACATAAATAGCATCATTATACATAAATGCATAAAGCAAACACTTACTTGACTTACTTCAAGTAAGTAAATTGCTTAATGCATAAGCACACAAGCCGATAAAATAAGTCCGTATGGGATAACTTCCGTACTTGTTACTTTTAATTATATTTGAATTCGCGTAACTAAAAATGTATGATGTTGAGTTTGGCTGGCAATATAATTTAGGCTAAAAACCTGTACATGACGAACACTTGACGTGCACAAAATTGACGTAATCGTATATGTAATAGTAAGTAAGTATTAGCTAATTTAAGTTCAATTTACCTGAGTCTGTAAAATGATAAGTTAAATGAAACTTGTTTTAAGTAGAACTAAAAAGAAACAGACACCAAAAAATCAATAGCACCCCAGTTGGTATACTTGGTTTATATTTTTTTAAACAAAGACATTACATAACTATTTTTTTGAAACTAAACGATCAAAAATTGTTTACATGTCAATAATTTAAATTTATTTTATAACACTGTCACTCCTATTTGTTAGCCTTACAAAAATATATTTGTGCTTGGGTTTATTGAAATAGCTGATAAACAAAATCCTTACAGGTTACTGCAGTGGTTTTTTTAATAGTAATAACATTTCTGGTATATCATCCTTTGGAGTAAATTATAAATTAAGTTCCATTTACAAAAATACGTGCATATGCTTGTAAATTTGGTAGGGGTACATTTATTACGTAGATAAATTTCGATTTATCGTAGTTATAATTTTAGTTTGTCTGTCTGTCTGTCTGTCTGTCTGTCCGTCTGTCCGTCTGTCCGTCTGTCCGTCTGTCCGTCTGTCCGTGTGCGCTCTAACTTGGAC
>JAQFZH010004725.1:0-11556 GCA_034695485.1 Entomobrya nivalis
TTTATTTGTGTGCATTAAGTGCCGTCATTTTATGCCTGGGCCAATTTATGGAGTTTTTGTTTTAGCTACAATTGTATTTATTCCCATTGTATTTATTATACTCACACTTTTGTCCAATGTTTCCGAAAAAAGTTCAAAGTTTGTTAGAAATTGTCAGTTGAGATCAAACATAGAATGGTGTAACAGCAGAACTTTAAATGGGAGACGTGAAAGGCTCAGAATGAAATATACAGCGAAAACCATACAAAATTTGGATATTCGATATCATCCATTCTTTAAAATTGAGAAATCTTTTCCATTTATAATACTTAATATTGCATTTCTAAGGCTAGCAGACTGTATAATTTTATCTAAATAATTTCGACAAATTATTTATCGTTTATAATTCATTCGAATTGAGTTATAAACTCAGTTGTTAAATTGTATGAATACCTTATTTGTCTTGGTTTGGTTCAGCTTTTTTAGATGCATACATATGTATCATCTGTGTAATGTAATTTATAAAACCTATTGAAATATTGAAATGAGAAGTGATTTTGATTCCGACTTATTAATATTATTGTACTTTTAAAACTAAAAAGAGTTTCAATTTGCTCATTTCACAAACCAGACATTACGCATTTGTTTCGAAGTGTGATATGGACAGTAGGTTCTAACTTTTATGAAGGAATACTATGCTTCTATTATTAAGTTGTGCTTTGTGCCTCAAGTAGATATTTCACTTAAAATTTAGTTGTATTATCTATATGATGGCAAGTGATTTTATAGATGGAATTCCGTGAAGTTGGGTACAATTTTATTATTCATTTGTTTACATAGCTTATATGGTAAAACTAATGGATTCATAGTTTAACGTATAAATATAAAAAACCAACTAATTTACGCTTATTGATAAACTGTTGAATTCATAATTGGCTAATTATTATTTTTTAAATATAATTACATACTGTATTATCAAATAAGGTTTAGTCTCTGTGTAAAATATGTAACTGAAATAAAATAAAATATATTGTATTAAATACCTTACACGTACTGGAAAGGATTGCACTAATCCTAATTGCATTCAGCATTATTTATCAATTGATGCAACATTATTGCCTCGTTAAGCTCGCGACGATTTTTACTTGCTTAATTAATGCGCAGGAATTTTATCTTGGCGACGTACTCCAAAAGTCGTCGTCGTCGTCTACCTACCATCGTCTCATGTCCATTTGTTAAAACAAGAGTTAAGTGCCAGAATTCTGAACAAAATGTACGAAGCAGTAAGGAACACTGTTCTATATCAATTTTTCTTCCAGTGTTTATTGTGCTTAAAAATTCTCGGCGTAAAAATGGGTTCTTTTTTGTTTTTGCAAAATTGGCGGCATGACTTGCCTCAAAGTATTCTAAAAACTTGGGAGTATATACTCTCTCGAGTCTCTCGTTGAAGTATCTTCTGCAACGACTCTTCCATAAATAGTACGGATTGATTTTGTCGTAATTGTTTTGGTAGTAACCTTCAACGACTTCATTCCAATTTAAAGACACCAAACGAAATTGTCTGAGGAAAAAATTTGTAACATGAATATTTTAACATTTACTTCTTGATAGTAAACTGAAGAGTATATATAAAGCTTAATATCCATATCCTTTCACTCATTTTTCCTTTTTGATAAGAACAGATTCATCAGGGCAAAAATGGTATTTTACAGCAAGACATTCAAACACTTCAGGAAACGAAAATGTTGTACGCTCTGAAAGAAGTCGATTGCGAAAATACGGGGACGATTGTGAGCAGTGTTTTAGGTCAGTAATGCTTCTTAAATTGTCCAGTACCATTTCCCAAACCTGTTAAAAAATTGCTTTGTCGAAATTTAATCGTAGACATTTTTTATTGGCACCTTAATCAAAATTAAAACAGAAAATATTTAAGTAAGAATTTACGTACCACATCTGGTAAAAGTTCTAGTGAGATGTTTTCATCTTCCTGATCACTTACATTCATTATGTTCTGAAGTATTTAATATTCGCTGGATACTGATTTTTTAAATGAACTGTTGTACTGAGTGTTGTACTGAACTTCTAATTGTATACACTATATTTTTCTTTAATTAAAAAAACGATTAGGTTACGAAGACAGAATAATGGGATGCTTTAAACTGTTGGAATACACGCTATAAATGTATATGCTAATTATACTTATCGTGTCAAAATTTGAGAAATAACGAGATAAAGGCGAGGACAAAGTTTTCAAGCTACTAATTGCTTTATATCAATGGAGACACGTTTGAACACTGACTTCAGAAGGAAAGTAAAATAGAAGTTGGAACCATTGCGTTCAGTGTAATCAAACCAACCAGCCATCCATCCAGTAATCATATCGGGAACTCATGACTAAAATCCTATATATACCATATAAGATATATATAAAGATATCAAATTGTAACGCTTTTTGCAATTTTTACAAAATCTCACATTTGTTGTAGTGCAAGGTAGCTTTTAAAAAGATAGGTATTAATAAAACTAGTAACCTCAATTTTGTAATAATCTAAATATGTAAAATAGTCACCCAGCAAATACATATATCGTTCGCAGTATTTCATGAGATATACCGAATCTATACTTAATAATTTAATTTTCCATTTTAATAATCACGTATAAAATATTTTGTTGCTTGACAGAAAGAGTTTCATCCAATGATAAAAGATATATAAGTATTTTAAGGCATACCATTTGATGTAAATGAAATTGTACGGGTTTCGCGGATGTTGGAATTTCATATTAACATTTATTCAATTTCTTCCTCAGGAGTGCACGTAATGAAAATAAAAATATGCGAAACTATATTAGTAGATAAAATTATATACAGTAAATAAAAATTATCAGAATTTTCATCTTAGGTACAAGGTCCCTTGGAAATTATATCATGTTCTTGGTCATCTTCGTAGTTTCCAAAAATGCAAGGAGGAATGCGCTGATGATAGGATTGAGAGAAAGTCCATTGTTTTTGTTTATCTTGATCTCAGAATCAAGATTTTGGATATCAGGTCCTTCTTTTGCCACTCTGTGGAAAGGGCGATTTTCAATTTCCAGAAGACTTACTGAGTCTAAGGTTATGTTATGGTCTGGAAATAGATTTAAATGTTCGGAGACTGCGGTGCCACTGTTTTTCTTAAGGTAATCCTGCACTCTTTCATTATACGGTCTGCTTGTCCGATGTTCATTGATCCACAACTGCATTCAATGGAATAGATCCCAGCGGGTATTGCACATAGTTTCTCTTTCATGTTGCAAATGAAACTGCCAATTTTGGGGCCAGAAATGTAACCGAAATCTGATTTAACTTTGTAATGGAAGAGGTTTGTGATACGTGCTGTAATGCTTCCCACATTGATGGAATTGTGAAACAAACTGACAGCAACAATGAAAAGTATCTAGGTTTAAAATATTTTAATTTAATCCCTTGTGCGAAAATTTACTTTCAGTTTATACTACAGTTTGTTAACTAGTTATACAGTTTGCTCGGCTTGTAGCCCAATATATCGTTCTAAGTTAAGGCCAAATTATTGATTTTCATTCATTGGTTTGATAGTTGACATCCTGACGTACATATATATATATATATTAACCTGTGTAATGTCAAACTTAAAATAAAATACATACAAAGTACATTTGTATATATTTAATTCAGTTAACATGCAAAAATACCATGAGTTTTCCCTAGAATATTTGGAATCGATATTCAAAAGTAACATTGGTTTTTTTTATTTATAATGATGGAAAATATATTATGTTTATTATAAAATACATGGTTTCGAATGACTACAAGTAGAACAGCCAATTTAAATTTTTTCAAGGTCCTATTTGTTTTAGCTTGTACGGTAATACATTCCAAGTGTAATTTTCCTTGCGACACATACTAACACAGTTTAGCAAATTATAAGATATCTGTGAACACAAGTCCTTCGACTTTGCGGAACTGAAACATAAATGTTTAAATTAAAATCCATTTATAAATTGTTCTCCAAAAAACCAGCATATGACTATTCTGCATTCCCAGTTGAAGTTTTGAAGAACTAGAAAAATGTTTTGCTACTAAGATCTACTAAGTTGCAAAATCCTGAAAATAATTCTGAGAATTTTATTATAACATTGTTAACATTTAAATCAGGGTTTCAAGGAGTATTTTACGATGACAACCCCAATGCAGAAAAGGGCATTTCGTCTCTACGACAAATTATACGGCTTTCTCTTGCCCCCACTTCCATTTCACTGGAATCTTCAATACGACAAGTTAATTTGGACGAATAACAAAAAGCTTCAATATTTCTTAGCCTTCACAGCCATTAACATTATAATACACCCCATTGTCGTAGTTTACAATATCACCGGCTTACTAACATTTCATAAAGATCGCCAACGTGAAATCGGGCTCGTCAAAGTTCTACTTCAAATAAACTGCTTTCTATTTCAAAGTCTAGCCTTTTTATTTTACTTGATATTTCTACGAAACACTGTTATCATCAGTGGAATAAATTGTTTATTGGAATATCAACGCAGTCTAGTTTTCATTCGCCACAAGTCTGGCTTTATTGATATGCTATTCCCAAGTATAGTTTTGTCCTTATGGGTCGTTGTGTTGACTGTGTTTTTCGGATGTATGCTTTTTAATTTAGATCCACTATATTTTTTACTAGAAGAAATTTCATATTCACCACCCGCCCATAGACCAATATTTGAAGTCATCTTTTACATATTCATTCGTATAATAACTATGTGCGGACTATTTGAAGCTGGTCGAACAGTTTGTACAACAGTTTTAGCAGGGCTTCTAGTGCTTGAAAACTTATATAAATGCCTAAATGGCGTTTCAATACTAAGTCGAAGTATTCCCTTGTATCGACTAGTAACCTGGTATAAATATTTATCCGTGGTTTATACAATTTGCAGGAGCTTTGCCCTAGAAATTATTTCATTCGGAGTATCTATTGGGGTTTGTACTTTAATCAGTATTTTATTTGTATGCATTAAGTGCCGTCATTTTATGCCTGGTCCAATTTATAGAGTTTATGTTCTAGCCACAATTATATATATTCCCATTGTTTTTATTATGCTTACACTTTTATCGAATGTTTCCAAAAAAAGTTCAAAAGTTGTTAGACGTTTTCAGTTAAGATCCAACGTAGAATGGTGTAACAGCAGAACTTTATATGGGAGACGTGAAAGGCTCAGAATGAAATGTACGGCGAAAGCATTGCAAAATTTGGATATTCGATACGTTCCATTCTTTAAAATTGACAGATCCTTTCCATTTATAATACTAAATATTGCATTTCTAAGGCTAGCGGACTGTATAATTTTGACCCAGAGGATTTCTACAAATTTTTAATTTTTTATATGTCATCCAAATTTAGCTACATATTCTTTTATAAAAAGTAGAATGCCTTAATTAATAAATACTACAGAATGTTACTTGATAACTTAAAAAATAATCAATTGTCATTAATGTTTTCAAGCTACCAGTTAATTAATATCAATGGAGACACGTTTCAATACCGATTTCAGAAAGAAAAGAAAATAGAAGACAAGTCGTTATCAAAAATGCATGACGTACTTTGATAGCGTAATTGCTTTGTGAAGAGTGTAGTCAAACCGATGAAGTAACTCCTCTCAAAACATTTATGGATAATGCAAAACCCAAATTTGCAGTTCTACTTAGTAATAATACCTTCAATACATGCCAAAATTCCAATTTATAGCATACAAAATATACATAAAGACTTCAAATTGCAATATATCGTAAGCAGAATTTTATGAGATATACCGAATATATACTTAATGGAAAACCAAAGCTCAATTTTAGAAATCTAAAAATTTAGTTTTGCAAGAATTAATTTTCCATTTTTAAAATCACTTATAAATATTTTTTTTATTTTACTGAAAGAGATTTATCCCAGGATAAAAAATATTTGAGTAGTTTTAAGGCATACTAGTTTCGTGGAATTGTGAAGCAAATTAATGACGATGGTGAATTTATTTAGAGTATTTAAATTTTATTACTTGTGAGAAAATTTCTTCTCACCTTACGCAACAGTTTTTTAAAACGTTATTCGGTTTGGTCGTCTGGAAACCATATAATTAGTTTTAAAATAAGGAAAAGTAATTCATTTTAGTAGTTGACATCATCCCGTATATGTATCTTTAATTTGTATATAATATGGAGTTTTAAAATGTATAAAACATATTTGCTTTTTAGTTCAGCTAACATGCAAAATACCATATGAGTTTTTCCCAGATTTTTTGGAATCGATATTGAACAAGCTCCAGAAATAAATAACATTATATTGAACATTGCTTTATTATTTATATTTGTAAAAGTGAATGGTTTTGTATGATCACAAGTAAAACAACAAATTAAAAATTTGTAACGTTTTTTTGTTTTAGCATGTATGGATATTTATTTTACATGTTTTGCTATGGTACCGCATACAAAGCAAAATATAGTTTCAGCGAAATATGAAATATCTGTAAAAAATGACATGGACTTTCATTTAAATCCATGAATAAATCAAAAAATTCAAATCAATTAATTGATTTATTGTTCAAAAAAATAACCAGAAAATGACCACTTCGTATAGCCAGTTGACTTCCTGAAGAACTAGAACAAATATATTGCTTCTAAGATCTACTATATAGAATATACCGAATTTCTAAAACGAATTAAACATATTTTAAGAAATCATTTAAAACATTTTGTTAAAATATAAAAGGGGATATCAAGGAATATTTTACGATGACAACTCCAATGCAGAAAACGTCATTTCATCTCTACGACAAATTATACGGTCTTCTCTTGCCCCCACTTCCATTTCACTGGAATCTTCAATACGAAAAACTAATTTGGACGAATAACAAAAGGCTTCAATATTTCTCAGCATTCACAGCCTTAAACATTATAATCCATCCCATTGTGGTCATTTACAATATCACCGGCTTACTAACATTTCATAAAGATCGTCAAAGTGAAATTGGGCTCGTAAAAGTTCTACTTCAAATAAACTGCTTTCTTTTTCTTAGTCTAGCCTTTTCATTTTACTTGATATTTCTACGAAACACTGTTATCATCAGTGGAATAAATTGTTTATTGGAATATCAACGCAACCTACTTTTGCAACTTTGCATCCGCCACAAATTTGGCTTCTTTGATATGCTATTCCCAAATATTGTTGTGTCTTTATGGGTCGTTGTGGTGACTGTGTTTTTCGGAAGTATTCTTTTTAATTGTGATCCACTCTACTTTCTACTAGAAGATATTTCATATTCACCACCAGACCATAGACCAATAGTTGAAACTATCTTTTTCATATTCATTCGTATAATAACTATGTGCGGACTATTTGAAGCTGGTCGAACTATTTGTGCAACAGTTTTAGCGGCGCTTCTTTTGCTTGAAAATTTATATAAATGCTTGAAAGGCATTTCTACACAAAATCAAAGTATTTCCTTGTATCGATTAGTAACCTTATATAAATATTTGTCCGTGGTTTACACAATTTGCAGAAGCTATTTTCTAGAAGGTATTTCCTTCGGAGTATCCATAGGAGTTTGTACACTAATTAGTATTTTATGTGTGTGTATTAAGTGTCGTCGTCTATTGCCTGGTCCAATTTATGGAGTTTTTGTTTTAGCTACAATTGTATATATTCCCATTCTTTTTATTATACTCACACTTTTATCGAATGTTTCCGAAAAAAGTTCAACGTTTGTTAGAAATTGTCAGTTGAGATCCAACGTAGAGTGGTGTAACAGCAGAACTTTAAATGGGAGACGTGAAAGGCTGAGAATGAAATATACAGCGAAGACATTACAAAATTTGGATATTCGATACAATCCATTCTTTAAAGTTGACAGATCTTTTCCATTTTTAATACTAAATATTGCATTTCTAAGGCTAGCGGATTGTATACTTTTGATCTAGAGAATTCCTGCAGATTATTAGTCCTTTATACGTCATTCAAATTGAGTTATAAACAATGATGAACAGTGATCTGTGTAATATAAATTAGAACACATGTACAGTAATACTGAAATGAGAAGCCTTTTTGATTCTGACTTATTAAATTATTGTACTTTTAAAAACAACTGGAGATTCAATTTGCTCGTTTCGCAAACCAGGAATTTCGTAATGTTTCGATATCTGATATGGAAAGTGGGGTCTAACTTTTGAAGGAATAATATGCTATTATTAAGTTTTGCTTTGTTCGTCATAAAATAACGTCCACTTAAAATTTAGTTATATTATTTTTATGATGGTAAATGATTTTAAAGTTGGAATTCTGTAAAGTTGGCTCTAATTTTATTTCATTTTTCATTTTTTTACATAGTTTGATATGGTAAAAACAACATGGATTCATAGTTTCACACACAAATATAGAAAACCAACTAAACTAAGTTTATTATAAAAATTTGAATGGGTAATATTCATAACTGGCTAATTACATTTTAATATTTAAGTTCATATTGTATTCTCGAATATGGTTAAATCTCTGTGGACCAGTCAGTGTAAAATATGTAACCGAAATGAAATATAATCTATTCCATTAAATATCTTACATATACTGGGAAGGTTTGCACTAATCTTAAATTCATTCAGGTTACACTCCTACAATATATAAAATTAGATAAACTACAAGCTTAAGTCGTCGCAAATTTGAGACATTTTTGAGTACTGAGTCGATTTGATTATTTTAAATTTTCTAACAAACTCATGAACAAATTAGTTTGTGCTCAAATACATGCCAATCCAACTTTTGACACTCCCTAGAGCAATACAGCCGCTTACATTTTGAGCACTTCCGGATAGCATTCTCCTCTCCACAAAACCTACACATGTCTTTTGCATTCTCCAAATATATAATACATTTGGGCTCATTAATTCGAATTGCATTTATATCTTTTCTGACACAAATCCACATGTATGGATTAACAACAGCAAATCTGCAACCAACTTCAAACCTTTGCCAAAACTGTTTGTCACTTCCGTCATGGTCAATGTAAACACGCGTAGTATCCCCATTATCATCTTCAGCCAATAATTGGATCGAATTCAAGTATATGATTGGTTCATCAATAATCGTCAAATCGAGAATCCCATTCTTAAATATTTGATCTTTTGTGGGATTCATTTCTTCCAAAGTAATAGAGCGCAAGTGTGAAATTTTGGATGCTCTTTTTTGCTGAAGTTTTCCTGGATCTAATTCGTCATCAAACGGAAGGCAATTTAGGTTCAGTCTCCCAGCTTCCCTATATCTTTCTCTATGTTGTAAGGTGAGACCTTTTCTTACAGGGCTTAGCAGATGCATTTTTTGCTCGTAAACACCTTCTAATCCATTACTCAATTCTACTAAAGGATTATTTTCAAATGTAGGCACTTCTTCGTCTACATTACAACTCAATTGTTGAATCAATTCAATATTTTGATCAAATTCTTTATCCGACATTTCTAGGCACTTGGAATGTCCCATTTCTCTAGCAATTTGAAACATCATTCTTGACATTTTTGGCTTAAATTGGAGAAAATAATGGAACGCCAGTTGTGCTGCTGATCCTGCACTTTTAAAAATTAGCCCTTGTTTCCAATACATTTCCGCCCACTTTTTGTTCCTTTCAAGTTTATTAAAAAGATATCCCAGCTGTGTAGCCGCATCTCCATGACCGTGCTCAGTTCCTTTTAAATACCAATTTCCTGCCTTAGCTAAATTTTTCTCAACTCCGGTGCCTTCCTCATAGCACTTTCCAATATCTGTTTCAGCCATAGCAATATGTTTATTGAAGCCTAATGGCGTGAAACCCTCAGCCCGTTCCTTTGTCCTAGCATCCAACTTTGCACATTGTTTAAATATTTCAATAGATTTCGGCATATCTTGTTCCACTCCATGCCCATAATAGTAACAAAGGGCAAGACCATGGCATCCTGACGCAGATCCTTGCTTAGTAGCTATGTCGTAGTATTTTACAGCTTTGGCGTAGTCTTGTGGAACGTCCCATCCATAATAAAAATAATCACCGAAAACTGCGGGAGACGTCTTTGAGGCATCCAATTTAGAGAATCTTAAACTATCAGTTTTTCGCCCAGTTCTAGATTCAAGCAATTCAGTTGGACTTGTTGGCAATTCATCACGGTTTAAGTTCGCATTATGCGATTGTGTCCAATGAAGTAATTTGCACGAATCCAAATCTTGTTTTATATGCTTTTGCAAAGGAGACATGGTCATAGCCTTTTCATAGAAACGAATTGCTTTAGGTAAATTATTTTTGGCTTTATGGCACTCAGCTCTGAGATAATTTGCATTCCATGAAGATTTGTTAAGTTTCAATGCTTGCTCAACGTCAAGAATAGCTTGGTCAGTGTGCTTTCCATCCGAACAATGTTTATCGTTTGTGCTCAGGTAACAAGCAGCCCGTTTTTCATAAACTTTCCCAAGATTTTTTGGTGATAAACGTGGTATATTAATTGCTTCAGAATATTGGTCAAGTGCACTTTCAAAATCCTTCAATTCTATCAGTTTTTCTGCATTGTCTAGTAACTTATTCAGTCGCTGATTATCTTCCAAAGGTGATAAGTTTACACTGGACCCCTTTACCAAGTTTTCGAATTCGCTTTTCTTTATTTCGAGTAGTTGTAAGCTTTTTTTGAGCACTTTAACATTTTCACGGTACTCACTTTTCGTAAGCCGTTTGCATTTATGATGTGCTAGATTATTACGAAGATCTTTCAACTGACGGACAGCCTTGTTCTGTAAATTGTATTTCCTCCAATCTCCAAAGTGTAAAAGCACAAGTGACATTATAGATATGTCCCATTCCTCTGAACTGCTGCTCGCAAACAATATTTTCTTTTGCAATGGTATGGCTTTCTTGAGAATGTGCTCGCAATGTTGGCTGATAAAATGCTGAATGAAATCTGGCTCATCTCTCCAATCCTCCCCACTTTCAACCTTCCATCGATTTTTCAATATTTGACGAAGATGATGTGTGGATCTGATTATCATGTTGTCCAACTTGTAAAAGTATTCTTCGTCTGAACAGGGGCCCGTCTTGAACGAGCTGTTAAGAATATGAAAATATTAGATGATTAAACTTTCCATTAAATACTTTCCAGAAATATTCACGAGCGATTTAACTATTAGATTTTTAGCATTACGCTTACACCTTTGTAAGTCGGAATACAAAAAACAAGAATTTTCTATATATTTTTGCCAAACCGTTAAATTATTTACCTGATATTTTACAAGGCTTACTCTCAAACTGTTAGTTTCTTATTCCTTTAAATGCCCGACGCAATAAACTATAATTTACTTTGTTACAAGTTTAATTTTTACCAGGGAACTAATTTTACTAATTTCCTTATATCGAGACTGTTGCTGCAGCAGCTGTTTCCCAAATAAGCACACGAACACACGTATACCCTATTTTCTCCAGTATATGCATATGTATTTTACGTTACCGGCCCCTTGCTAACATTACGTTTTGCTAACATGTAAAATTTGCTAACAATCCAACTTGCCAACACGACCT